>JAMZAV010002522.1:0-182923 GCA_024449915.1 Sweltsa coloradensis
CCGAAGCAGTAACAAGAAAAAAAAAACAAAAAAAAAACAGACATTCGAGCCGTAAGAGTCAAGTGGAGACGCTCGCTACGCTCGCTCAATAAAAATGTATATATATTATAACATGCATTGTCAACGAATAATACCTTACTTATCTGCAAATTTGTTTATTCAACATTGTATTTTGTTTGATCTATTACCGACTCTAATCCGGGGAACCTTCTTTATTGACTCTGGTTTCCATGGTAACCAAGACCTTGAGCCCACTGCCTTTGCTAGGATTTTGCTGGGAATTGTCTAGGAACCAATGAATTTGACAGGCGGTGGAACCCCTACTGGCAGACTGACGAAACGATACTTCTCTGTGACGACACATGGATGTGGGAATCATTATTTTTAGTAACAACGTTACGAATATATTAAAAATAAATTTTAGGGGCATTCCCTATTACATATTGATATATCGATATCATATCCAAATTGATACATTTAGGCGTTAAAAGGATTTTCAAGGATTTGAGTGTTTCATGATTTTTGATGTGCTCAAACAGGATTTTTATTTTTCTTGGTGGCAAACCTTATATAATCCGAATCCCTGCTGTGTGGCTCGTTGGTCTTGTGGTTAGCGTATCTGCTTCCAATGCAGAAGGTCCAGGGTTTGATTCCCACCAAATCAGAAGTTTTTTAACTTCTGATTTGGACTGTTCTTGACTTGGGAGTTAGTAAACGGTGACTTTGGAGCCGTCCTAGCAACGAAGCACATAATAAATTCAAAGTTGTTCTGAATCGGCCTTGTTGATCTAGGTGCCCGTTAGGGCACCGCAGCCAAGCCGCGGTGCGCTACACACTCGGGCACCTTATACAGTAAGTTGGGGTGATTTCGAGGTGTCGCCCAGCCGTCATGAAACGTGATGTGAACTTGAAAACTATCAAAATCGAAGGGATTTAGGTATCTGACAACACATGCCAAATTTGGTTTGGGTACGAGCATTCCTTCTTGGTGAAAAAATGACTTGAAACATGCTCAAAATCACTTTAAGGATGTTAGTTACTACTGGCTACTACTACTATCTAATTCGTCAGTTTCAATTGCCCAGCGATTCTGACCAAACGGGTGGGCCTACAACGTTCATATTTTACATGGACATTAAGGTAATAGTGATGTAATTCCCTTTGAAAGAAAAAGTTAAAAAAAAATGTTGGAAGGCTTCCAAATAAAGGTTTTAAAATAAGCCTTATACAGGCATACAATCAACAAGTAACTATAGTTACGTGACAATAATTGCCTACATTGTTTACAAAAAGCAAGTCTTTAGACCACTATATTTTTTCATTCTATTGTTAATTGGTAATACCATAGCAATTAAATCGACTTTAATAAAATTATTACATTTTAACAAATAATTTTGCAATGGAACTTGAAAAAGTAATGAGATCCCACACATAACAAAAACTTGTAAAAATACAGCCAAACCTTACACACTCAAAAGAAATGAGATCAAAAAAAAGGGCCAAGCTCATCTACCCTTCCACATTTGCGCATTCTTAATTCATAAACGTACAGTGTCCCGTAACAACATCCTTGAAAAGCTTGGCAAAATAGAATTTGCATGACCATTACATTAAAATTAATTAGAAAAAAAGAATTTGGATGAACTATTACGTTTTAATTAATAGTTGCAAATTCTATTTTGCCAAGCTTTTCAAGGATGTTGTTACGGGACACTGTACGTTTATGAATTAAGAATGCGCAAATGTGGAAGGTTAGATGAGCTTGGCCCCTTTTTTTTAGATCTCATTTCTTTTGAGTGTGTAAGGTTTGGCTGTATTTTTACAAGTTTTTGTTATGTGTTTCTTTAATCTGCAAAAGTACAATATCCATGAGAAATTTTTCTTCGGTTTTGTACAAAAACGTGGCAGGTTTAAGGTCAGAGATTTCGAAGGTCCCCTCCAATTTTCATCAAGATTGCATGTCATTTTCCTGGTAAAGAGCAAACAAACAGACAAAAAGCAAACATAAAAACAAACAAAAACAAAACACCCGAGCTAATTTTTTGGGGGGGTCAGTGAAATTGCAGTCTTCGCTTCGCTCGTCCAACCAACTTCGTCGGATTGGGTTCAGTGTTACGAAGTTAGCCAGCCAGGCTCAAAAGTATTCTCCCTGCCTCTCCTCCAGTGTATTCCACACTTTTCTGTCTTACCACAATTCACTTTTGCGACCTGCTATAACGATTCATCTTGTTCTCCATCGTCTTCTTGAATCTATCTTCCCCATTTCTTTCTTGAACTTTTCACTATTCTTTTTTCTCCCTTACTTTGCTTCGAAGTCTCATCTTAGCATCGTCTCCATGCTCAGCCTTTTGCCCAAACTAGGGATGCACACAATAATTTTAATATTGCATTGTATAGTCAAATGTTCAATAACATTTTGATAGTAAATATTAATTTCATGTTTTTTGAAAAAAAAATTCACAAGAAGGTGTAAATAAATTTTCATCTAAATTGCCATACCACCGCTTTTGTGTTGGTGTAAATGATAGGAAATGAATAACTTAACATTTTTGGATGAGCGTAGAACTAGAAAGGCCTTCAATTTTGCATGTTTTTCCATTCATTTGTTAGCACTCGACAGTACAAACGGCCACTTGATAGCCTATTGATAAAATTTTTGAAGGACCTTCGTAATTTCTGAACTTAGACCTGCCACGTTTTTTGTACAAAATCGAAGAAAAATTTCTCATGAATATTGTACTTTTACAGATTTTTCCGTGATCTAATCTTTTTGTTTTTGATTATGAAATTTGCAAAAACTGGTGTTATGGTGAATTTCTTAAATAGGGAGTTAGCCTTCATTCCAGAAATCAAATATGTTATCTAAAAAAATAATTTTAGAAAATATTTTTGTCATTTTATTGTCACAATTACCGTATTAAAATCGCAAAATTTGAATTTGGCTTTCATCGTGAGCAGAGCACAGTTTTGCGCAGACTCAAAAGCAGTTGGTAGACAGCTCCTGTCAGTCGTGGTTTAGAATTCCAGAGTTAAATAAATGCCACATTACAAAAGCTACCATAAGGGCATTTACATGGGGAATGTTTAAAGGGTCAGTCCTATCAAAACCCTTTTAAGTCATTTTTGTAGCCTACATAGTAGTCCCTAGGCCAGGCTTACGAGCAGAGATAAATAAAGAGAGACAAGGCTGGCTATGGCGTGCTTGCTGCAAACTATTTCTTTCACTCAATACAACGTATCAGCCTATCAGGGAGCGTCCTCCGTACTTGGCACGGGAATTCAAAACTGACTGATTCTTTTCTCATTCACGCAAAGTTAGAAATGGATAATATAATCGTTTGATATTATTGATCGATAATGCCGTCGGTCACCTTTTCTATAATCGAGTATTTTCATTTTATCGTTGTGTAACCCTAGTCCAAACCATGTGAGACGTTCCTTTCTACTCCTTCACCTTTTGTCTGTTAGTGCAGTGAGATAACGTCATTGCACTCGCAGCCTGCTACACTTTGCCACCAATAACAAAACACTTTTTAGCACTTTTGCTTGCACCCTCTCCCCATTTCCCACCCACACACTGTTTTAATGAAGAATGGTTGGGGTTTTGGGTGAAATTTAAACCCAAAAATTTAAGTACTATTTGCTTTGGTCGTATATTTTTTTGATATTAGGAAAAGGTAAATAAAAAATTTTTTGTTAGGATGGCTACTTAAACCGTATAAGCATAACCTCCCCTTTTGGGTTTTACGGAGCCTAGTAATCATACATACCCATCCGTCATAATAATAAATAAAGTTTTTTCCTGACAAAAAACCCTTCCACTTCTATAAATTGCAAAAAATTTCCAAGGCATTTCCCCTTGTCAAAAAAAATTTGGGCCAATTTTGGGGGCCTTTTTGGGAGTTCCATTTTTCTGCATCAATTTTTGGAAGCAGGGTAAAAAGTGAGACTCCTTTCGCCCCTACGCTCTGAAAAAAAAAAACCACAATTTGTAATTCCCATTTAAATTTCCCAGACTTAAATTTTTTAAACCCAAGAGTAGTCGCCCCCCCTGTTTTTTTAAATTTAGTAGTCGCACGCATTTTCTTTTATTAGACGGGACACTAGATTTTCGAAAATGGGGGTTTTTTTTAAATTAAATTTTAAAAAACCATTTTTATATTTTTTTAAATGTAATGTGTAACCCCTTTTTAATGCTCCCAAAAAAACTAAAAAAAAAGGGTTTTTTATTGGAAGAAAAGCAAAGATTTTAAAATTTCACCGCCCCCCCAAAAAAAATTTGTTTGGGGTTTGGGGTTTTTTTTTCTTCTGCCCTTTTTATTCGCTCTCTACGGGGCAAACGGCAAAATTTTGGGGGCCCTTCGAAATTTTCCGAACTCAGCCCTTGTACGTTTTTGGGGTTAAAATCGAAGAAATTTTTCATAAATTTAGGTATTTTTCGTTTTTTTTTGATTTTTAGTGCGATTTTTTTCGTGACTTTTTGGGGCCGTTTTCGGGACCAAACGGTGGGGCTAAAACGTTCATTTTTCACATGCCTTTAAAGGAAATGGTGTGAATTGACGTTTAAAAGGGAAAAAGTTAAAAAATTTTAGCCGAATCTTAGAAAAAAAGTTTAAATTTGAGTTTTTTGAGGTGGTTTATTTTAAAAACCTTTTTTTCTATAGTTTCTGGCAAATTTTTTTTCAACTTTTTTTTCCCAAAAGCCCAATACATCACCCTTCCCTTTAATTTTCCATTGAAATATGAACTTTTTTGCCCCACCCTTTTGGGTTTCAGAATCCCCCCAAAAAAAAAAAAAAAAAAAAAAAAAAAAAAAAAAAAAATAGCACAAAAAAAATAGATTTTAGATTTTTCTCACGGGCCGGGGATAAAAAATTAAAGGGAGTTTTTTATCCCTTAAATCCCCCAGCCTTGTTACAAAAATCAAAACCCAACAGCCCTAATGATTGCTTTTAAATTTGGGCCGGGGAATTTTGTTTTTTTTTATTTTAAATTATTATTAACATTTTAAAAATTAAAAAAAACTCATCCATCAACGGGGACAAAAAAAAAGCGTTTGCGAAGTTTAAAATTTCGATTTCCCGTGTTATATAGGGGTGATATCGGGTAACCTATAGAAAAATTCGCAGAAAATTTTTTAAAAATGGTGGAGGTGGTCCCGGGTTCATTAAACTCGAGTGTGAAAATATAAAACCAGTAAATGAAAATTTTTTGGTCGATACCTTGCCCAACACTTTTATTTGAAAATCGCAACGGAGTTTGTTCTTTTTTAAAAACAAGGGAGCGAAGGACTGAGTGGTCTCCATTCAACTAAAACCCGGCGCTCATTCTGTGAGTTCCCTGTTGTAGATCGAAAATCAGTAATAGATTTACACTGCTTTATAGCATTTAAAAAACATGTTTAATAATTTTTAAAAACAATCAAAAAAATTACAAAAATTTTTCCCGAGGGGGATTAAAACCCACGTCCTCCCCCCTTTGGCTAAAAAGGGGGCGCTTAACCCAACTAGACTGGGGAAAACACCAAATTTTTGGGGTTAAAAAACCGTAGCGGGGCCCTTTTTGTGTTGAGTCCCGGGGGGAAAACATTTGCTTTTTAAAATTTGGATAATTAAATTGGTATAAAAAATGGGGTTTTTAAGTTTATTTGATAAATGAGGGCCGTAAAGAAAGGCACTAATGCGCAACTCTAGCCTTTGAGGGGCCCTAGGGGCCTAAGGTGGGGGGAATAAAAGGAATTTTTCCCGGGTACTCAACACAGGCTCACTCACTCGTTTAGTTTAAGGGACTTTGGCTTTTCCCTATTTAAGCAGTTATTTTTTTCCCTGGTCACGGATGTCTTTTTTAAAAATATCTTTTTAGCCATTAACTGTATGGGCCCGGACAGACAAACATTTAACAAACAGACAAATTAATCACCAAAAGGCCCGTTCGACTTGCTTGGGTAGTTTTTAGACTCCCCTTTTCCCGCAAACGCTCGCTCGTCTTTTAGAAACCCAAAATTTTTAACATTTTCATTATAGTAGTTTAAAAACAATAGAGTAGGAAAGTAGTTAGCATAGCCAGATGATCGGGGTACGAGTCCCAGACGGGCTGATTTTTAAAGTACACAAACAAATAACAGAGGGACGACCATTTTTAAAAACAAAAAAATTTTAAAAGCAACAATTTTAACACACACTACTTTTATCAGGCGGGCGGGGTTTGGCCCTTCTCAGGTGCGTGCGGGGAATTTCAAATTTAAAAAGGGGTTTTCTCAAAATTTGCTGGGTGCGCATTAGAGTGTTTATCAAGCAAAGTTTAGCCCCGCCCCGAGTAGTGGGACCCCAGCCCGCCTGAAAACTATTCCCAAATTCGGATGGCCCTGGTTTGAGTCCTGACATGCGACTTTCAAGTCCACAACCCCCCACACAACAACAACCATTTTTCATAAACTTTAAAAAAAAATACGTACCCGCAACAAAAAATTTTAGTACACTGTCAGAGGGTGTGGGTTCAAAATTTTTTTTTTTTTTTTCCCAGACAGGCTGATTTTCAAGTACACAACACACAAAAAACAGATGACACCATTTTTCCAAACAAAAAATTAAAAGCAAAAATTTAAAAAGGGGGAAGGAATTTGGGAATCACAGAATCGAGGGCTTTTTTAACGGGATATTTCCTTTTTCCGGAAAAAAATTTACCGTCCCTTCTTATTTTTTAAACCGCGTTTCTTTCACGAGCTAAAACCTTTTTGTTTACGCCCGTGTTTTCTGCGTAAATTAAAGGTCACAGAGCCCCCCCCCCGGGCCCGGGTTGACCGCCGCCGGGCGGGATTAAAACCTGCAGTCACTATAGTTTTTTTAAGTTTTTCAGGGCAGCTAGGTTGTTTGACTGACACGGGGTAAATTTTTTTTTCAAATTATTTGTTTTCAGAAAATTTTTTAAAAGCCCCGGGAAAGCCAAAGGGGGGAATTAAAACCAAAAAAATTTTACAGTTCAAATTTTTTTTTTCAAAACGCCAAAAAAAATTTTTTTTTTTCTTTTTTACCAAAGCAAAATGTTTTTCTTTCTAGGGGAAAACCCTAAATTGGTTTTGAAAAATTCGGTTTTTTTTCCGGGGGGAGGGGCGGGGACGGGAACTCAAAAAGGTTGGCCCCCAACAAAAAAGTTTATTTTAAAAACTTTTTTTTTTGAAATTTCTTTTAAAACAAAAACCCTAAAAAAAAATTTTTAAAAATTTAAATTTTTAAATTTTTGGGGGTTTTTTTTAAAATTTTTTAAAAAAATTTTTTAAAAAAAATTTCCTCCCATAAAACTGCCAAAAAACAAAAAAACAAAAATATTTTGGAAGGAAAAATTTTTTTTGGGGTTTAAAAAATTGGTATTACCAAAAAAATTTTTGGGAATTAAATTAAATATTCAAAAATTATTTAACCCTCCCCTTTTTCCCTATTCCAAAACTTTTGAAAAAAAAAAAATTTACTTGAATTGGGTTTTCCCAAAAAATTTTTTTAAAATTTTTAAGTTTTCATTGTCGGGGTGGCAAAAGGGTTTTGCTGTTTTTTTGGGTTGGGGTTAAAAAACCCCAAAGGTCCCCCCTTAAATTGTGTAAAAAATTCCTCATTTTCCTAAAAATAAAAAAAGGGGTCATTTAATTCACTTCCAAAACCCCTTTTTGACATTTTCCTTTTCCTAGTTTTGAAATTGGACCCAAAAAACCCTTTGATGTTTGAAAATTGAAAAATTTCCCCAAAATTTTTTTGGGTTTAAATTAGTTTTTTTTCCCAAAATTCTTTTTTTTTTCCCCCGGGAGATACCTTTTTGAGAAAAGGAAAAACTCTTTGGGTTTAATTTTTGGCGGCCCTTTGGGGAATTTTCCCAAAGGGTTGAATACGGAAATAATGGGGTGAATTTGGAAATCGGGGAAAAAGGATTGATGGTAATTTTTTGGAAAATTTGGGGAAAATTTTTCCTCATCCTTTTTAACCAACTTTTTCTTTTTCGCGGGGAAAAATTTAGGCTAGTTTTTATTGACACGGGAAAAACTTTCCGGGGTTTTAATTTTTTTTTTGGGGCCACCCCTTTTTTTAATATTTTTAAATTTTTGAAATAGAAAGCGGGTAATTTTCCGGGATGCCATTTGGGAAAAAACTCTTTCCCAAAACCCCAAAAAATTGTTTAGCAAATTTTCCAGGCAAACGTTGGGCAAATTTTTTTTCTCAATCCACCTTAAACTTTTTAAGATTTTTTCCCATTTCCAAATAAATTTTTAAAAAAAAATTTAAAGGGTTGGGGTTTTTTAAAAACCCCTTTAAATCCTGAAAAACCAAAAACCCTAAAAGCGTTAAAATACCCTTATTAAACTTTTTGTTTTTTTGGGTTTTTCCCCAATTTTTGGTTTGCCCTTTTTGGCACAGGTTAAATCTAGGACCCTCTCCTGCAAATTTTAATTAATGGGTAAACCAACATACTTTGTGAAAAATCCCCCAAATCAAATTGTTCCCGTTTAGCTATCCTTTTTCACGATTTTGAAATTTTGAACCCAAAATTGTTTTCTTGGAAATTTTAACCCCCGTTTAAATTTGGGTTTGGAAAAAATGTAATTTTTACCATTTATCCAAAAAGGAGTTCCTAGAAAAAAATTTAAAGGTTTTAGGGTTTTAAAAAATACCTTTTAAATTTTCCGGAAAGGTTAAATTCCAGAAAATAACCAGATTGAGTTCATTAAATTTTGGCCATTAAACTGTTTTTTTTTTAAATGGATTTTTCCCATTTTAGGGTGTTATGGAAGGTTATATTTTTTTGGGGCCCCTTTTGGGAAAATCCCCGTTTTTTTAAATTACGGGTTTAATCCCTTTAACAGACCAATCAAAAAGTTGTTAAAAACCCCCCCAATTTTTCCAAAACATTTAAATTTAAAAAAATTTTTGGAAAAAACCCCCTAAACGGTTTGGCTTTTTTCCTGGTTTTTAATTTAAAATTTGAAAAATTTTCCCCCCAGTTTTCCCAAATCCAAAGGGAACACGGGGGTTTTTTAAAGGGGTTAACAAAAAAAGTCAAATTTTGATTTAAAGCTTTTAAAGGGAAATTTTCCCCCTTAGGCAATTAATTTGGGGGCCAATTCCGTTACCCCCCCCTTTAGGGTCCTAAAATCCCCCCAAAAGGGGGCTTACTTTCCCCCCCCAATTTACAAAGGGATCCTCTTTTTAATAAAACCAATCCAATTTCAAAAGTGCCCAATTAAATTCCTTTTTTCTTTTAACAATTTTTCCCCGTTTTTAGGCGGGGTGGTTTTGGGATTCTGGTGGGGTGTGGATTTTTTTGGGAATGGATTGGGGTTTTAAAAAAAAAAAAAAAAAAAAAAAAAAAAAAAAAACCGTTCTCTAAAATCCTTAAAAATTTTTTCCAAAAAAACCCCAACCCAAATTCCCGGGAGGGAAAAAATTCTTCTGGGTTTTATCCAACAGGCTAACTTTTGGCCAAAAACCCTTTTTGGGAAATTTAAAACTTTTAACCCCCTTCACCCGATTTTTAAAAAACACACCCTTTTCACGGGCACCCGAGGCATTTTAAAATAAAACAAAAAACCACAAAAAAACCCCTTTATAAAAATTTAAAAATTTTAAAGCAACATATTTGGGAAACGCAGAGGGGGACCCAAAAGGGGGCGGGCGTCCCAACCCACCGACGACAACCAATTTAAAGGAACTTCCCCTTAAAATATGGGCCTTAGGTGGGAACCCAAATTCAATGGCCCCGGGGTTGGTCCAAACGGCCAAATTCCAAAAACCCAAAAAGGACAAAACCCAACCTTTCCCCAAAAACCAAAACTTTAAAAATCGGGGCCCGGGCGGGGTTGGATTCCCAGGGGGGGGATTTCAAGTCACCAATTTAAAAAGGCGAAATTTTAAAAAAAACCAAATTAACCCCAAAAAGAGAATTTCCCCCCCCCCTTTTTATAAACGGGCTGGTCGGATATTGGGGTTTCATGCGGGAATTTTAAAATCCAAAAACCCCCAAACGGTGCCAAAATTTTTTTAAAATTTAAAATGCTCGAAACCAATGATAGTAAACACAGGCGGGAGGGCCCGGGGGTTCGAGTCCCCGAAGGTGATTTAAATTTTAAAACAACACACACACAACAGCCCCCCTTTCATAGAACATTAACAATTATAAATACTCAAGCAACAATAATGCAGTACACAGCCAGATGGTGTGGGTTCGAGTCCCAGACAGGCTGACTAAGAAGTTCACAACACCCACACAACAGAAGACAACCTCTTTCTTAAAACATTAACAATTAAATACTCAAGCAACAATAGAGTAGTTAACACAGACAGATGGTCTGGGTTTTGACCCCGCAGACGGGCTGACTTTAAAGTACAAAACCCCCCCACCAACAGAGGGGAAAAACCACTTTCATAAAACCATTAACAATTAAATATTTAAGCAAAAATGGGTTTGGTTTCGGGGGTCCCAAAAGGGCTAACTTTAAAATTTACAAAAACCCCACAAACAGCCCCAACCACTTTTAAAAAAAATTTAAAATTCAGCAAAATAAGAATTTAACAATGGGAGATGGTGGGGGTTGGATCCGGGGCGGCGGGATTTCCCTACCAAAAACCCCAAACCGGGGGGATAAATTTTATGGGCAAACTTAAAACCCCAAACCCAATATTGGGGGTTAAACAGGGCCCAAGGGGTCGGGGTTTTCCGGTCCCAAACAGGCTGATTTTAAAAATTTCACAAAAAACCCACACAACAAAAGACAACCCTTTTAAAAATTTTTTAAAATTTTAAATACTAAGCAAAAATAAGTAGTTTAAACACAGCAAAGGGTTTCGGGGTTTTGAGTCCCAAACAGGCGGGCTTTCAGTACACAATACACATAACAGACGACCACCACTTTTATAAAACATTCAAAATTCAAGCAACAATAGAGAAGTTAATTCACACTACGTTTATCAGGTGGGCTGGATTGGACTACTCAGGTGCGTGCTGGATTTCTAATCTCAGTTCATGATCGGGGTGCGCCAGAGGGTTTTATCAACAAATTTAAAGTCGCACCGGTATTCCGAGCCCGCCCCCCTGTTTAAACGAGTGCATAGTCAGATGGTCGGGGTTTTTGCCCCAAAAAGGGGTGCCCTTTTCCAAGTCCCACAAAAACCACACAGCTAGGGTGACCTTTAATTTCTAAAAGAAAAAAAAACCGGGACACATGTACTTCCTTTTTTTTTTATGGATTTGGGCGTGGGCAAACCGGGGGTTTTGGGTTCGAAGCCCTGCCCCCGGGAGGCAAAAACCCTTTTTTGGGGAAAATTTTTCCCCTAAAGAAGCCTGCAGTTAGATCCAAAGAGGGGTTTGGGGTTGGGGGGCTCGCCTATGCCTTACAGTGGGGCCGCTTTCTTAGGGTGCATTTAGCAGACAAGGTTTCCCTTTGTTTTTTTTTTGTTTCCAAAGGGGTAAACAATGTCCAAAATAAAAACGGACACCTTGAGTGAAAAAAAAAGAACTCAACTGTGAAATCCAATTTTATGTACAATCGGAGATTCCCTTAAGTACGGAAAGTCCTTTTTGACTCCCGAGTTTTGGGTTTCAGTTTCATAAAACCCTTTTTTAGATGAAAAGAAACTTGCCCTTTACATAACCACAGTTTTACCGTTAAATTGCGGATTTGTTTTTTTTTGATTGCACACGGTTTTTTTATGTTGTGCACCCACCGTGTTCGATTGGAAAGGGCCCTTGCCCGAGACTGCCCGTTAACCTTGCTATAAAATTTCATCACCAAGCTAAAAAATCTTTTTTTTTTTGCAAAAGTCATTTAAAAACACCCTTTTTTACCATCACAATAAACCACCTCCCCTGCAATTGTATCAAAACAAAAAAACCCCACGGTTTTTCTCCGGGTGCACTGCACTGTGACAAACCCCAAAATCAAGGTCAGGCACTGACTGAGAGGCCCAACACGCGTCCGGCCCCGACTAGTAACGTAGAGAAGGCCCCCGGCCTACCCGACCCAAAACCACTAAGTCCCGGGGGCATACCGGAGAATCCCGGGAAAACTTTTAATTTTAAATATAAAACAGAAATTTGGGGATGATGACGGACATACCCTATGATTATTTAAAACCCGTTCCGTGGCTATTTAGATTTCTCGTTTACGACAGGTTTGTCCCCCCCAGCGGGTCTGGACGTAAAAATTACGTCATGGGGTTTTGAAAATCTCCAACATTTGGGGTGACGAGCTATGTTTGAAATTTAAATATTTCCCCCTGGCTTTGAAATCTCCGGTTGTTTACTATTGGCTCACTGGCGACATGTGAATAATTTTTTTCATTGGTTTTTTTGGGTGGGAAAAAACCCCCTTTTTAGGGCGGAGTTTTGGGGTAGGGGGTGTTACACGATGCGTCAAATCTTTTTAGCGTGTTTTTTTGATGTTTATTGATATTGGGTACATTGATCGTTTGTAGCGAGAATTATTTTTAGTGTATTGAAAATGAAGGTAATTTGATAGGAATACTGTTGTAGAAGTGTCAGACAGTGACGGCGAGTTGGTATTTAGAAATCAGGGTAGTAAATTTAAATGGCGGGGGTTTTTTCAGATGTTGACGCAATTTTTGGGGTGTAACCCAAACAGGCTGGTTTTTATGTAGGCGGGCCAAGACCTTTGGGTTTTTCCCTTCATTTTAATTTCCTGGTAAATCAACAGGAGATAAATTTTTAAGTTTTTTGAATAGAGAAAGTTTAAAGAGCAAACCGCAGGCCCCTGCTTTTTTGCCCCCTTGGCCGTGAAATATAGAAACCACTGTGGGGGTGTCTAGCGCAAAAGAACTTGCTAATGAACTTTGGGGGAAAGGAAAAGGAGCCCAAATTTAAAAATTTTCCCCGGGAAACCCCCCAAAAACAAAGATGGCGTCCCAAAAATGCCGAAATTTAAAAAAATTTTGGTCCTTGTTTTTTATTTTCACTTACCCACGTATTTTAAGTACTGAAAAAAAATTTTGGGGGTTCAAATTAACTTTTTTTTTTTTTATCCCGAAACCCCTCAAAATTAAAAAGGCGGCCAAAAATCAGTTTGTCAAATTATTAACGGTTTTTAAATTTAATTTTTTTTTAAACGTATATTGAAACTGCTGAGTAAAGATTTTAGGGGTTTTGTTTTGGACATTTATTTTTCACATAAACCCCCCCGAAAAAATTTGGGAAAAGGGAAAGAAACAAGATTTTTTAATGTGTTTTCTTTTTCCTGGGAAACCCAAACCCGATAAAAAACACTATACGTATTAAGCAAAAAACTAATTAAAGTTTTAAATACGTATAGTGTTTTTATCAGGTTTTTGGCTACCAGTGATAAGTAAAAAAATCCTTACAAAATTTTTGTTTTTTTCTTTTTCTAGGTTTTTGTGGAAAAATAAAAAGTCACAAAAAATATTTTTTTAAACCCCAAAATCATACTAAACAGCTCAATATACGTTTGAAACCGAAATTCCAAACAAAACCTTTAAAAATTGACAAACTGATTTTTTGGGCCGCCCAAACTTTAAATTTTAAAAAGGTTTGATTTAAAAAAGTTTTAAATTTTAAAACCCCAAAATTTTTATTTTAGTAGGTACTTGAAAAATACGTGTGTAAAAATGAAAAAAATTTAAAATAGGACCCTAATTTTTTAAAAATTCGGCCATGTTTGGGCCATCTTTGATTTGAGGGGGTCCCGGGTAAATTTTTGATTTGGGTCCATTTTTCCCTTAAAACTCATTTTGGGGTTTTCCGATCATTCCCTGCCAAAATTTTTATGCTTTTATACTAAAATTGAAGTATTCTCCAGGGATGCCCCTGAAATACTAGGGATTGGGGGGATTGCTGAAACACGGGGGATTTTTAAATTTCCCGGGGCAAAACAGGGGAACCGGGGGCACATTACGAAAAAACGGGACTGGGCCCGGAAATTTTTTGGGGCGTTGGTCACCATACAAAACAACAAAAGACAACCCCCTTTCATTACATTAACAATTAAAATTCAAGCAAAAATAGAGTAGTTCACAGTCAGATGGGCTGGGTTCGAGTCCCAGGCAGGTGAATTTTAAGTGCACACACAACCCGAAGACAACCCCTTTTTTTAAAACATTAACAATTTTCACATTGGCCCTTTAAATATAGGGTAGTCAACAGTCAAACAGTCAGGGAAGGGGCTGGGTTCCCAAATTCCGGGTGACTTTCGTACACAAAAAATAACAGACGTACGGAAAACCCCTTTTTAAAAAAATTAAATTTAAAAATTCCGCAAAAAAACATTGGGGGAGGGGAACATAGTCAGTGGTCTGGGTTTGAGTCCCCCGGGCAGGCAGGGCTTTTGGGTTTCACAAGGCCCACCAACCCACATACCCAAGCACCTTCGGGTGAGCATTAAAAATTAAAAACCCCCAAAAAACTTTTTAAAAATTCAATTTAGAGTATTTGATAGCCCGGAAAGATCTGGGTTCAATCCAGATGGATGACATTCCCAAATACACAATGCCCAAAAGACTACACCAAACCCCCTTGATAAACATTAAAAATAAATAACTTTTCCCCGTTATTTTTTAAGTAGTTTGCTACCCAGATGACCTGGGGTTTTTAATTCCCGAAAACGTTTTAAATAACCAAACACCGGCAACTACACTTTTTCGGCCAACTATTTTAAAAAAATCGAGGGGAAAAAAAATAAAAAGGGCTATGTAGATCAAGGGTTTTGTAAAGGGCCCAGGGATTTTTTTTCAAAAATGGTCCCCTTTAACGATTTTAAATTTTAAAGGTTGTTTTCAAAACCAAACCCCTGTTTTTTAAACGCTAAACCCTGGGGTTTTTTTCAGAATCGCATGCAGGAATCAAAGCCAAAAACCTGAAAATTTAAAACCTACACCCACGAAATCTTTAATTTTTTCAAACCCGCAAATTTTAGTTTACCCAAAAGGGAAAATTGGGATATGGTTTAATTTTTTAAATTTTTAAATTTAAAAGGAGGCAAATTTTTATTTTCTTTGCAAATACCTTTTTCCCCTTTTGTTGTTTTTTTTTGAATTTCCATTTACTTTTTTCCACCAACCCTTCCTGGCCCTTCATAAACCCATTATGAAAGTTTGGTTTTTTCAGGGAATCCTTGGGGTGGTAATTTTTGGCTTAAAAGCCATTTGGAAAGAACTTCTGAATTTTAAATCTCCTGCAAAACCCCAAAGGGGAAATTAATTTTCGTCCCAAAACCCCCTAGGAATTTTAAACCCTTCCCCCTCTTTTTGGGGAATTTTAACCTTTCATTTCAAAATTCAAGGCCCAAAGGAATAGCCTTTTTTTTTAATTTCCCTTTTTGTTACCTATTTCCTTTTCCCCTTTGAAAACCAATAATCTTTAGTGTTTTTTTTGAACCTTTAATACCATTTAACCTTCTTTCATTCCCAGTTTTTTCCTACCTTTTTTAAACTAATAAAAAGGGTTAAAAAATAATTAATTATTATAAAATTAAAAATTTGAAATTGGGAAAAAATTAATAATTTTTACTACTTTTAAATTAAAATCAATTTTTTAATGAAAAACCCAAAAAAGGGAAAAAAAAAAATCCGCCAAAAAAGGATACTTAATTTTTGTACTTCCGACTCCCCCCCAGTTAAAAATTTTTAAAAATTTAAAAATGTTCCCTCAAGGATTAAACCCTTTATTAAAATCAAAGGGCCCTTCCCCAAAAATTTTGTTTATTTGGACTTTAAAATTTTTTTCCCGGTTGGGGAATTTTGGGGTTCCTATCCCCCTTGGGCCAAATAATGGGGGTAAAATGTTTTTTGAAAAAGGGAAAATTTTCAGCAGGCCAAACTTTCAGGGGGTAGCAAATTACCTAGGGTTTTGGGGAAGGGGCCCTTTTTTTTTAAGGGCCCCCAATATTTGGTTAAAATAAAAAAATTTTTAATGTTTTAAAAAAAATTTTTTTTTTTGCCCCTTGGAAAACACTAATTTTTTTAACAAATTTTAAATAAAATAAAACAAATTTTTAAAATTTTATGAAAACAAAAAAAAATGGTAAAAAACAAAAAATTTCCCCAAAAAAAAGTTTTTAAATACTAAATTTTTTTTTTAAAGCTAACCCAAAATTAAAATTTTTAAAATTTAAAGATGGCTTTCAAAAAGGAAAAGGGTAAAAATGAAAAATCCCAAGGGGGTTTTCCACTTTAAACATTTTAAAAATTGGATGAAGTCAAAAGGTTTCAATAAACAAAAAAAATAAAATTAAAAAAGGCAAAAATTTTCAAATTTTAAAACTTGCCCCCATTTTTTTTGGGGAAAGGGGGTAAATTTTGTTCAAAAATTAAAAAAAAATTTTTTTTTAAAAAAAATAAAAAATTTTTTAGGCCCCCCCAGCCATAAACAAAAAACTGGGGGTTTTCCGGGGGTTTTTGTTTTTGGAAAAATTGGGCCCCATTTAAAATTTTTGGGCCCCCAAAAAATACTTTGGGTTGCCAAAATAACCCAAAATTTTTTTCAAGTTTTTTGGAAAAATTTAATTTTTTTTGTAATTTTTGGGTCCCAAAAACCAAATTTAAAAAGATTTCAAATTTTTAAAACTTTTTTTGTTTTAAAAAATTTTTGGGGGTTTTTAAGGAGTCTACCCCCCCCCAACAAACACAAAAGTTTAAGGTTTTGGGGGCCCAATTTTTGGTCCATTTGTTTAACCCAAACCCCCCAAATTTGGAAAAGTTTTTTAAGCTAACCCGAGGGAAAAAAAATTTTTTAAAGGTTTTAAAGTAAAAAAATTACAAGATTAAATTTAAAAATTTCAATGGTTCAAAAAGGGTTTTTTTTTAAAACTTAAAAATTTTAACCCCAAAAAACTGACAAAGGAATTTTTACCGCTAGAGATATTAAAATTTAAAAGGGAAACCCCCTAAAAAAGTGGGGTTGTCTTGGAATTTTAAACCACAAGGGGGGCCCCCAAAAATAAAAAAAAGTTTAAAATTTAAAATCAAAAATAAAAAACAAGGTTTCCCTTAAATTTTTGGTGGATGGCACAAAAATGTTTAAAAAGATTTAAAAAAAATTTTATTAAAAATTTTTAAAAATTTTTAAAAAATTTGTGTTTAAGCAAGCCATTAAAGGCTCATTTTTTAAACCCAAAAAAAATTTTATTTTAGATTTGGTCTTTTAAATTTTTAAAAATTAGTTGGCCAAAAAAACGATTCCCCCCAAAAAAAAGAATTGGTAAGGTTAAAAGGGGAAAAATATGTGCAAATTTTTGGACAAGTTTTTTTTTTGAAAAAAATAATTTTTGCAAAGGAAAAAAAGATTAAAAATTTGGCAATTCCCTGAAAAAACAAAAAATTTTCCCAAAAGAAAATCAAATTTTTTCAAGTTTAAATTTTTTTGGGAAAACCAAAGTTGTTAATTTGGTTTAATAAATCTCTTTCCCCCCCCCCGGGGGAAAAACAAAAAGTTAAGTTTTTTTTTAATTGGCCCAGGGAAAGCGGAGACCCATGCCAAAAAAAATTTTAAAGTGGGTTTTTGTGAACTTTTCGGCCCCCCAAAAAAAAAGTTTTTTAAGGGTTTATAGTAGGGAAAACGTTTTGGGAATTTGGACTTTTAAAATTTAAAATTAACACTTAAAACGGGGGAAAACAAAAAACCTTTTCGAGGGGGTTTATAATTCCCAATAAATTTTTTTTGAAAAAATTAAAAAAAATTTAAACCAAACCCCAATTAAATGTTTTTTTCCCGTTTTTAAGATATTTGAGTTTTTTAGGATTTTTTCCCAAACCCTTTTTAAAACCAAAGTAAAAAAATTTCCGGGTTTAAAACCCCAAAAACCTTTTTCTTGGGCCAAGGGGTTTAAATTCCCAACAACCTTTTCGGCCCCAAAAATGGGCCCCGCGCATACGGGGGTTTTTTAAAGCCCAAAAAAATTTTCCAAAAAATTTCGATGGTAACAAAAATTAAAAGGTTTTTTTGTTTAATTTTAATTTTTTTGAAATTTTCTTTTTAAAACTTTTTAAAAACATTTTAAAAAAGTTTTTGTAAACCCCAAAGGTTTTCTAATAAATATTTTCAAAATTTGAAAAATTAAAAAAAACCCCATTTTATTTTTCGTTTGATTTTACGAAAAACTATATATCCCCGAATTTTTGTTGGCCTGGAAACCCATAATTTTCCTTTAAAGAACCCCCTTTTTAAGGGGGGGTTTTTGGGGAACCAAATTTTTATTAAAAAATAACCCTTTTTAAAAATTTTAAAAAAAAACCCCCCCAGGGGAAAAAAGATTTTTTTTGAAAAAAAATTTTGTTTTTAAAGCTTTCAAGGGAAAATAAAAGAAACCCTTGGAAAAATTTTTAAACCCGGGATTAAATTAAGGGAATAAATTAGGAAATTTTTTCCAAAAGTTTTTGAGAAAAGGGGTAATTTTCCCCAATTAAATATAAGTTCAAACCCCCAACCTAATTTTTTTTAAATTTCTAATTTTTAAAAAACACATCTTTATTAATTAAAAAAAAGGTTTTTCTTTTTTTTAATTAATTAAAAATAAAAAAATGTTTATTCCCCAAAGGCCACATTTTAAAAAAAATTTTAAAATGAAAAAGTGGTTTCCCCCAATTTAAATTTGAACCCTCCCAAAAAATTTTTTTAAAAAAAATTTTTTTTTACTCTTCCTACCATTTCCAAAAAAATTCCAAAAACACTCCCTTTGGGAATTGGGCCCTTTTTAAAATTTAAAATATTCTTTGGAATCTTTTTTGAAAAATTTTGGGTTTTGGAAAAAAAATAACCTTTTGGGGAAAAAAGGTTTTTAAAAAAATTTTTACCCTTGGAAAATTATTATCCAATTAGGTAAAAAATAAAAAAAATTTAAACCCTTAATGAATTTAAAAATCTTAGGTGGACCCTTTTGTTTTAATGTAATTTGGTTTTTTAGTGATTATTTTTCCCCAAATTTTAAACTTTTTAAAATTCCCAAAGGGAAAAAAGTTTTGGAACCGGTTTAAACAAGGATTTCCGGGGGGCAAAACAGGATTAAGGGGCCCAAAAACCCAAGGGGTAACCCAAAACAAATTTTTTCCCCCATAATATTTTTGAAATTGTCTCCTTAAAAATTGAATGAAAAAATTATACTTTAAGTAAAAAAAAAAAAAAAAAAAAAAAGAAAAAAAAAAAAAAAAAAAAAAAAAAAAAAAAAAAAAAAAAAAAAAAAAAAAAAAAAAAAAAAAAAAAAAAAAAAAAAAAAAAAAAAAAAAAAAAAAAAAAAAAAAAAAAAAACAAACCCAAAAAAGAAAAAAAAATTTTTTTGATGGCAAAAAAATTTGGTTTTTTTTTTGGGGAAATTTCTTTTAAAATTTCCCGCCTTTTTTTTTTGGGGTTTTTTTTTTTTTGCCAAAAAAGAAAAAATTTTCTTATTTAAAAAAAAAGAATGTAGATGACAAGACTTATGTGTAGCATTATATTGAACAGACCTATTGTTGATGCAAGTATGTCAGTGGTACATGATACATAATCAAGAGAGCTGCCTTAGAGAACAATTTATACAACCAGGGCCACTTGCAAATCACGGTGTCAGTAAATCTAGGATTATTGTAACCAGAAAATGTTTGGGAGACAAGACTGTGATTTGCAATTGACCATGATAAGGAGTTACAACACCACCACCATGGAATTATGTGAGAGATTTAAAACTATTATTGACATAAACAGCAATCTTGTAGGTTAATTAATTGGTTTTACTTGTGACATCTAAATATTCCAAGTTAATATAAAATAAAATAAAATGTGGGTATCATATCCAGTAGGCCTACATTGTAAAATGCGATGCTTAAAATGAAACACAGTAGTCTCCCTTTAATTTGAAGCCCAAATGACCCCAAAACTCCCAGTTTGAATTTCAAAAAAATGTTATTTATACTCAGTCCTAGGCCTATTCCAAAACTTCCTTAGGGACTTTCAACACTCCTTTGAATTAGCTGAGTTTGAATTAACAAGTGATTCTGTAGGTACATCTTCGTTGAAAATTTGACGTAAAACCATAAAACATGTAGAATTAAAAAAGTAATCAAGATTTTGATGAAAAAGGTAATCTCAATTCAAAAGTCATGATAGACCTATAGGAACTTCCCATCTAGTCCTAATATTGACCTGCGTGAAGCCTGCTAAATGGATGAAAAACATTTATAACACCGTTACCATAATTTTAACCAATCTAAAGTAGGCTAGGTACATTTTTTAAATGTGCAATGTAGTCTACGTGTATAATATGTACCTGAATACAAATAAATCTGAATCTAAATTCTATTGCAAGGTAGTATGAAGTTTTATGTTAGTCGTTTACTACTAATGTATTTCCGGTGCAAACAGCATGTGATGTCATAGTTTGGGTCGCCACTTTGTTAAAGGGGCTATTACCCAAAACAATTATTTTTTACTTCATAATCTATAGCACAATATGTACTACACTAAAATGATGTTTAAAAAATTATATCTTGTAACTGTGATTTTACACACAAAAAGATATTTTTTGATGCAAAAATTGGTGTTTTGGGAAATTTCTAAAATCAGCTTTTTTTTGTTTCGCATAGATACTAGAGCATCGTACCAATCTAAAATGGCCCTTTATAACATCGTGTCTTGAAACTGTGCACTACACACTCAAACATGCAAAAAAATGCATTCCAAAATCACACCCCTTCTTGGATATCAGTATATTTTGACCAAAGCACTTGCCCAAATTACAAAACAAAAAATAGAAGATTTACACAGAAAAAGCCGTAGAGTACGTCAATAATGGGCATTAATGACTAATATTTTTTTGGATCCAAGTCCTCCAAGGTCACGGGGCATAAAGATTGTCCCCATTTTATTTTGTATTGGAGGTTTCTGCCGATGGGACCTAGCTCGAAAAACACAAAGTTTGACAAAAATTTTTCGGGTCATGGTGCACCCAATAATATTTCTGTTAATTTCCAAATTCAGAACTAGACTAGTTAGCCTGAATGTAATATATTTTTTGAGTTTAGCGGGTGAATACTCCTTTAAGTTACAATTTAAATAACAATTACCTCTCTAGGTCAATGGTTCTCAACTGGTGGGTCGCAACTTGTGAAGGGGTTAGAAGTGGGTCCTGTTGGCGTAATGATTTTCGGAAATTCAAAGTAAAATTTTAAATTATAGGGAAAGAATTACAAAAGTAAATTGTGTAGGCCTACTCCAAATTGTGAATAAAATAATTCATCCTAGATTCAATTTGGGTTTACCATAACTAATGACGGACACTTGCCACTATGTGATATGTTTTGTGGAAAAACACTCGGGATTGAGAATATGAAAGCTTACATTCTGCAACGCTATTTAATGACTGAACATTGATCAGTGAATGACAAGCCAGTGGAGAATTTTGATCATTAAAAAATTGATTTAAAAGGACAGCAAAGCTCGATTATAACTTATTCCAGTATATCAACAACCAAAATATACATATATTTTTTTGTATATAATTGGGTCGCAAAATTATTTGACCAAGTGGGTCGCGGAAGAAAAAGGTTGAGAGCCACTGTTCTAGCTGCTAAAGTCACTGCTCATGCACTCAGCAGCTCGTGTTCAAACAATTGCTTATTGTTACAAATACATTTTAAAACCATTTAAAAAATATATATCCTAACGATGCACATTGTTTGAGATATTAATTAACGTGCATTCAAAATGTTTATTAAGCACACTTAAAACAAAATAGAATGGTACAAATGAGATAATCAGCAAAAATCTGGTTGTTTGTATATTGAATAGTAGTAGTTTATTGGGCGTTACATACAATACTAATTGGTTGGATACGTAACTGGTTGATTGACAATACCAAACCATGACATTATGACTTTGATGCTGTGTTTTATGAATGAAAATCTTATCTACATAATTAACAAAAATTAAGTAGGTACTATTGTAGTTAAGTATTCATAAATTCGTTCTTAATTTAAGTGCAACACATTATGAGTACATTCCCCAATATAATAGGCCGAGATCTATGATGTTTAATTTTTTTTTGAGATGAATATTTAAAATATTTATTTAATGTAAAAGATATTCCGTAATGGAAGAAACGTGTTAGTACGAGATTGATAGACCTCAACTAAAATCTTTAGAAGACAAATAAATAATACTAAATAAATAAATAAATAATATACTGTATAGTGTAGGCCATATACAGTACACACACAAGATGCTGTTTATGTGAATAAATTGCGTACATCACTCACAAGTTCATGGATGGATTACAAAATATAGGAGCTAACATTTGATATCTTTGCTTGTTCAGTTGCTAAACTAGTGCTAAAGATGAAATAAAAAGAATTATATCATATATGACATTGAGTCAGCTATTCTACTACCCACTTGGGAAGATCATTCAATACTTTTAAAACCAGAGTTAACGCTAGTGAAATGTTCAAAATTATATTGCTTTATCCGAGGAAACAAGGAACAGTATGGCTCTCTGGCGCGCGAGTGAGGAACTAGAGAATCGGGGATAGGTACGCCCACCTGATAGGAAAACGCATGGTGAATCGCGTCAGTCTACGAAAATACTAAGAAATATTATGATTGTATATTTAATTCACCAAAATTGCAATTTAGAAAGCAATAAAATACAGTAACCAAATAGATTTCCATCCATTTCAACCATTTACTCATACAAAACTACCTGAAAGGTATTATCTAAACTTGACTTTTGGGTCTCGGCAGTGAATGTTGACAGGTTCTTGAATGAAGCATATATATGGGACATTATTTTATCTTGCCGATTACACTACCGATTAATGTCTGTGTTTATATGTAAGCAGATTACACCAGATGTTTGAAAAATGGATTTAACCTCACATCGCCCTTCATTTTGCACATTTAAATGCCTTTGTCAGCCGTTCACGCGAGATTTTTAGGCCTAGATTTGCTTTGGTGCGGTGTCAAAGTAGGCCTAGGGCCTACATGTTTATTATTTCGTGTAGGCTCTTCATTAAATAATATAAGAAGCTCGAAAGGGTGTGATGGCCTATATACGAAATTTTAAGTCTGGCCAGAATATTATTATTTAAGCCAGAGTTTTGCACGTCTGCTAGGCCCTAGGCTAGGCGACTTGGCTGTAAATGCGAGATCAACACGCCTAGGCCTAGACAACACAGCTGACGGAGCCTATCCAATTTGTTGAAATAAAGTGATAGTTTTGGGATACAGACTGGTTAATTATTTTTTTAATTTATATTTTAGTAACAAAAATTATTAGTTTTCTTCTAGCCGAGTCATTTGACACCTAGGGATGGTTGAAACTGGCAAGCAGTAGGCCTAGGCCAAGCTAGGCGGCCGTCAATGTTCCCACGCTGTTCTCTCAGATTAGCACAGCTCTAGGCTAGTAACAGTTTGTCAAACTACTAGTCCACACTGGCTCTAGCATATGCATATTATACTACAAGGTTATTTTATACCTCTGGGATTATAGTAATTGATGCTCTTTGTTTTAGGGCAAACAAATCATAGGCGCTAGTAATTTGAAATGCAGTACGTGAGAAGAACGTACCCTATATGAAATCACTTATTCTTTACAGATTTTCATTATGTTTAAACTGTAACTATACCACAAGGTATTAACTTATAGTTCTGAATCATTTTCTATTATGTAACTGGACGTTTTCAACAGAAAAAGTAGGTTTCAAGCTAGGGTCCATGCAATGTTAGCCAAGCGTGTGGACGGCAGCTATCCCCTTTTACCCGGCCATCTTGCTAAACAGCTGATTGCTCACTAGCGCTCCATCGGACCTTTTTCTCCGGATTGAACATAGCAATGTGAAGCAATCAAGCAATTCACTTAAAATTGGAACATCTTCGTGGACTGAAGATTAAAGTTTTGATGTGTCAATTCAATTGTCATGATTTTGTGATCCATCCAATAAGGGGGAAATAGAAGACTAAGGGTGGCACCGAGAAAACAACATGGAACAAAGACTAGCAATCAAAGAACAACCAGTCCTCTAGTCCTGTACCAAAAGTCATAGCATATCCCCAAGGGCTGCCCAAGGATATCGCAATTATTTCCGTGCGTCATTATGCAGATGCGGGCCTGGCCAAGGCCAGTGGGTGATATGCTGGGCTTACGTGCGCAATGCTGACGTCACTTCTAGTTTCACGTATTTTTTAATCTACTTCATTACATATATTTCGGTAAATTGTGATGAAAGTTAGTCTTGCATACGCAGGGTACGTAGCCATAATATTACGTACTGACTAGTCAGGAGTCCCCTATACTAGAATCCTTGCTACGACCTGCCCGTTTGAGCTCTAAGCGCCGACTGACTGCACGAGTGAGGACAAGGCGAGAGCAAATACGAGAGAGAGAGAGAGAGAGCTTGCCGGCTCCTGCCGGCTGTCGCTGACCAGCCCAGCGCGGCAAAGAGGGGAAGAGGAAGAGTAGGCGTGTCGGTCTCGGAGCGGTGCGAGGAAACCAGCCAACAGCTGTTTAGAAGAGATAACACTATTCTCTCGGAACTCTTGCGGGTTATCTGAACTCGTACATAATACTTAACACATGTACCACCATTACTTGTTTTCGAACCAAAATTTATAATTTATTGGGCAACATATCGCCAATTGCCAAAGTTGGTATTTTTTGTAAAAATCAAAAACAAAATTTATGATATCACGATAAGGCAGGGTTGCCGTTTTTACGGATTTTGAGCATGCAAAACGGATCAATGGATTTTTATTCCTATTTTCAGATTGTAAAAAAAAAAGTTCTTTGTTTTACACTGTTTTTAACTAGGACTGGGCAAAAACTCTATATTTCAATGCGATATCGATAAGTGGGAATATTTTCAATATATACCGTAAATATCAAAATTTACACCAAAAATGCTAAATTTCAAAATGTTGGTGGAGGTGCTGGGTCATAAAACGCGATTGTGAGATTGTAAAAATTATTAAAAATGTATTTATGGTGATACCTTATCAACCCTATTTGGCCTCAAATCATTAAAAATAATCATACTCTTTTAATTTTTTTATATTTACATTTTTTTTTACAACAATTACATTTTGATATAATATCGATGTATCGAAATTGGTACATTTAGGCATTGAAAGGATTTGTAAGGATTTGAGTGTTTCATTTAAGGATTTCTAAAGATTTTTGATGTGCTCCAGCAGGATTTTTATTTTTTCTCGGTGGCAACCCTGCAATAAGGATTTCAATATAAATATCGTATTTTTTTAAATATCGATAGGCCTATCGTTGGGCAGCCCTAATATCCCCTGAAAATACCACCATACTAAGCAACAGTGTTTTCCGGTATAGAGCAAACGAACAGAAAAAAAAACATAAAAACAATAGATATTTTTTTTCTCAGGGTAGCCAAATTCGAAACTATACCAGAAATTTAAATTTTCAGGAGCATCCGGATTCCCCTAGAAATTACTTGCCGACCTCTGCTGTAGGTACCTTTAAATCAGCGGTCGGTAACCTTTTTTTGTCTTTGGAGCCAATTTTATAGAAAATTTGAAAGTGATTGCTAGTTGGAGCCACAGTAGTATAATTGAAAAAATAGTTTAAATCATATTGGGCCTAACGTAGTTTTTTTTTATAAGGTACAAATGGACGGCATAATATGTTTTAAATTTTTATGTATATAGTCGCCGTTCAAGCAATGTTAATTTTGGGATTGAATTTTTGATACGTAAATTTACAAATTTGGTCTGTATGTGGACAGTTTTAACTTTATGCCCGATGATTGTAAAACAATTAATGACTTAAAACACGTGTAGACCTACACACAAACAGGTAGATAACCTGCATAGTTTGTGGCTTCTTCCGCAGTTCAACACAGTATTTTCGGATATTTCATGGGAAAACTGTTCTATGACTTCAAAAATGTCACTCAATGTTAGCCTACTTGTTTATTGGAAGAATTTCAAGAAAACTTTACATATTACACAAAGTGGAAAAACACTACATTCTACAATCAAAAACATCGAATTTGTCAGTCTAATCGGCAATCACTATTAATATGATCGATTTTCATTGGATATTTTGCTTTTATTTGCGTCGCTCATTGGTTGACAACTTGACATAGTTCACTTTGGATTTTAGAGAATTTTCTTAACAAAACTATAGACTATAGAGCCAGGCTAGACCCACTCAGGAGCCACAGGTTCCCGACCCCTGCTTTAAATGGACTTAAAATAGTAAGTAAAAAACATTGCTAGGGTACCGGTAACCTAAGACTATTCCATTTTGCAACTGAATTGGAGAGAAAATAAATTAAACAAAATGTTGGAGCAAAACTACCATTTGGATAGGTCTGTGAACGGGCAATCGCCCGTTTATCATTATTAGTTTTTGGGCGCTTTTAACAGCGGAGATTATTCGCACCAAGAATAACCCGGGTAATAAAATGAGTCATGGCGGATACTCGTTTGACTGTTCTTCATCATTGCGCTCAATTACAAACGACGACAGTCAGTCTTTCACTCGTCAGCGTGCAGTGGCAGCAGTAGGCGATTTGTCATTAATTAGCACGTGAGTTTCGTCTGTGTCCAGCTCAAGTGAGTGATGTCACCGACATTGACGAGAGCCGAATATTAAGCGCCGTACGGAGAAGGTCCTCGCTGCGCATACAACACCATTCATTGTAATGAACTGATCGATAAGTGACAGACGGAGATGTTTATGCATTTCGGTAACATCAGTTCCTTCTGAAAGTACGTTTTCAACAGCTTGTGTTGCTGTACATATTAAGTTTTAGTGAGCGAGTATGATTGCTTTTAAGTTAACGTAGCCCATCTACTAGTTACATTCAAGGCAAACAAAGTTTTAAACAGAAAACAATTTATATCACAATCTGTCGGCCTAACACCCACTAACCAGATTGATTCACTAGGTAAATGTTTAAATCTTATGATCTATGTGCCATCCTCGATCATTTTTATTTCCATGTTGTTTTACTCGGGACAAGGAGATTCAATAAGAGCAGCTGAGATTAAGTATCATGTACCTTACTGACATACACCACACCACTACAGTACCAGGGGACACTAGGGTTCACTCCACAGTTCACTCCAGAGTAGCCTCGTGCTGGCAAGTATAGTAGTATAACTTGTTGCCATTAATCTGAAGAGGCCACAGTGACTTACAATGTGACATGCAGTGTGACTGAGTGGGTACTCTGAATACAAACTTATTCTATTTATTTATTTAATAACACAGCGGTCAAGAATTGACCTGATAAATGCGTACCGTTTTGACGACTTTACTAAAATGTATTCAATAGTTTCAAGATATTAATTATATTATGCAAACAAATCAAACTATTAGCCATTTTTAAAATTAATTTATATAGTAATAGTAGCCTAATATAATAATTTAACATTAACTTATTTTATTTTCACTAGACCTGTTTTACTTGTATAAATGCAATATGTAAGGTGAACTGTGGTGTGTGCTAGTTAACATGCTGGGAACATGCTGGTGCTTCTTCATGACCACTAGCTTAACGATATCATCACTTCACTCACTGACAACAGTCGTGTCAGATAACTAGAGACTGCAAGAAACAAGGAAGTTAACAGACTTTTTAAAATTATGCTAACGAATGAAATAGTTAAGTAAGTAGTCGAGCACCGTACCGAACATGCAGGATAAACCTCTTAAAAGGGAGAATAGATGGATTAGGAGATAATGAACTGTTCCAAGAACTGACTTACAAGCTACAAACAATAATTTCAGTTGTGCGATACAAGCGTAGGCGGCTGAATATGGCGATGTCTGAGCTGCCGAAATTGAAGAATCAAAATTGAGCTGCAATTCTTGAGGATCGTTCAGGTTCCTCCCATTCCTGAAATAAACAACACATGGACAACACAATGGCAAAATAAAAATAATTGATAATTGGAGGTAAGTTTACGTGAAAATAACGTTATGAGACTACATGCTACAAAGCACTATTTCTTCACTTAAAGAAACTAAGGTTTTCCAGGTCTGTTTTATTTTATTTTTTTACACATTTTTATTTGGTTGATAGTAGTTCAACCTTGATGACATAATGTCAACAAAATATATAAAAAAAACTTCAATGACAAGTTTTCGAAGGTGGGCAAAAAATAGACGCTACCAAACGCTACAAAATGACACTTGAAAATGCTATAGGCATATGCACGTACGTACCGTACCTCTATTGATAATTGGAACGGCATAGGCCTACTAATGCATTATTAATCAGTAGGCCTAACATCTTAAAAAATGGTGCCACTTTCACTACTTTTTTTAAAATGGTGGTGGTGATAAAACATTTACCTAGGCTTCTTTATGATCTTGAGTCTATTCTTTCAAAGTCAACAATTGGTCCAATATTAATGCCAATAGTAATACTAATACAGTAAAACCCCTATGGATCGTTCCCGGATCGTCCGTTTTCCCGCCATGATCGCTATATTTGAAACGTTTTTGCAAAAGTCCCATTTACACAATGTTAAAAATTCCCGCATCCATCGTTCCTCAATCGATCGTTTTCCTCGCTGTACCGTTCAAAATGTTGTGTTTCTCAATGTTAAATTTACCCTAATGTATCGTTTTCGCCTTTGATGAACACCGACCGACGGACGAAGCACTATTTCCTCCCAAGACAAACATCATCGACAGCGAGGCGATTTTGTAAGCTTTTAGTCAGGTTCACTTCACCCCCCCGGCCGCCGGCAGCTGCCGCTACTGCCCGGGTTTTACCCCCCCCCTCCCCTGCCAGTGGCCGGCTCTCTTCCTCCTCTCCTCTCTGGGCCCGGCCGGGCCTGCTGCCGCTCAGACACTACACATTCTCTCCAGCAGTGCCGTGTATTTCTTACGCGAATGCGATAATAAAATTACAAGATCATTGTTTTAACAATGATGATGTAATACAACACTTGTTTTAACTGAAGCGCAAGTGTTTTTTAAAAATTTGAGTTGCCGTGTCTTTTTCTCGGTTTAAACATCGGCTGCCCCTACCAGCTAGCCGGGTTTGTAGTGTAGCAACATTTGAAGTGGGGCGATCTCGCCCTTTGGAGCCCGGCCCTTTCCCTAGGGACTTAAAGGGAGCATTTTCAGCGCCCGTGAAATTTTCTCTCGCCAAGCACGTTTCGAAATGTAGTAAATACTTTCCCCAGAGTCAATGAAGAGTACGGGGAAATGGATCTTATGCACGGAGTTTGATCGATATCAACGGAAAAAATATTAATCTCCTTTAAACAAAGTACAGCGGGGAAAAATAGGGGCAGCGACCGAGAAAACAGAAAACGTGACAAATCTTTTCCCAACAGTGCATGGTCAGCTGTGAGTCCGACCGACGAGTAGATTCTCGCGCCCCCGATTCCGCGGCGTCTCTTGCACCATGCTTAAGCGCCAACACCCCCGCGCATGAATAACACTTGTTATCTCGTTGTTGATTTTTTTTTTTTCCTATTAAGACAAGCTTTTTTTTTCTTAGTACAACAATTTTATATGATGTTTCTGAAAGTCGAATAGAATTTGATATATTATTACCCAGATTTTTTGAGTAGGCAATAAAATTAGACTGAAAATTTTCAAAATTCTTTTTTTTTGTTATTTTACTAAATTTTGGCATTTATATCGTTTTAGGGGTTTTCCCCTTTTGCCCGTTTCCTCACGCATTTTTTTTTTGAAAGCTCCCCTAAAAAACAACATGGGGGTTTTAGGGAAGATAGTAACAAATGCATTGCAAAAGCCAAAAATATATAGTAATTTATTAAAGCACCACAAACAAAAATAATGAGGAATAACATGGAACAAAGTGAAATCAGAAAGATTGTGGGAAAATTGTGAGAAATGAAGGGATCTACTAAACAGATCCCCAGTAGCGGAGGAGGGGTTTGAGGAAGAAGTAGAAGTTATGGTTGTGTCAGGCCTGGCTAGCCGGCAGCAAAGATGTTAGCTCAAGAAATAGAGTTGCTCTACTCTCCCACAACCAGGTTAAATGTGGACATGGGGTCAAGATATAATACATCCGATATTAATTTCATGAATTTTTTTAACATAAGAAAATCCTCAGACTTTTGGACAAAAATCATTGTATCCTTTCTTCCTGGGATGTAACCCAGTCTCTTGGTAGCCTACAGCAACACCGTCAGAATAAACATGTTTAGCACTCTTTCTTACCTCTTGCACAATGCCCCGCCCAGTCTCCGCAGCGTCCTCTGAGATCACGAACCCTCCAGCGGGCGGGGAGCGGGGATTATACAAAGTTTTGGATGAAGAGCGTGTCCGGGGAACAATTGAAAACACTCAATTTTTTAAAATTTTAGATCTAGAGTGCGGGCAATTATTCATTTTTTGGATGAGCGTAGCTTTAGCAAAATTCCTTTCCCACTAAGGGAGAAAAAATCTTGTTTTATTGTGTGTCTTTAAAAACGTTTCCGGCAAAACCCGATACCCAATCGCGTTTAAATTCTGTGGGGGCCCTTTCGAAATCTCTAAACTTAGAACTGCCACTTTTTTGAGCGCAATCAAAAATTATTTCTCAAAAAAAATCGCAATTTTACGTTTTTGTTTTTTTAAAAAAAATTTTTAAAACTTATACCAGCCTACATGTTTACCGATGAATGTTTTTTTCACAGAACCTTAATTTTATGAATTTATATATTCGCGTGAAATTTGAGCGCAATCAAAAAATTATATCTCATGAAAATCGCAATTTTACGCTTTACATGCTCTATCCGATTGTAATGATTTTTTCACAAAACCTTAATTTTATGAATTTTATATATTTGTGTGAAATTTGAGCTTGATCGAAAAATTATTTCTCATGAAAATCGCAATTTTACGCTTTTTTTGTTTTAAAAAAATTACGCTCATCCAACAACGCGCCTGAAAATGCGTGTGCGAAGCTTACTATAATATTATCACGATATACCATCAACATGAAACTCGCTTTTCTTGCATCGATGAATACGTATATCACAGAGCTCTGAAACGGTTCAGGCAAATCGATTCGGACTGAAACGGTTAATAGAATAAGGTGTATTGGATTAAAAGAAAGGGGTGACATTGGTGAGCAAAAGCGCGAACCCGCCAGATAGCATTAAGTTGAGAATGGCCGCTTATAAATAGTTTTCCTAGGGCACTTGAATGGATCACGACTGAAATAAAACTCAATAAAGACAAAAAACACCACCAATTTAAAAATTGATTTTGAAGTCTGTGGAATATCTGTAGCTACAGTTACATCCAGATAGGAAAATTTTTAAGAAAATAAGCGTGAAAGTTAAACTTGGGGGGACGAAACTTTTGAAGAACCCCGGAGTAGGGTAGGATGTTTTCGCGGTTTAATCGGGGAAAAATATTGTAGGGGACGTTTAAATAGTAAAAGATTAAAATTTTAAACTATCTTAAATGAAAAAAATGGTAAGATTGTTAAAAAAAACCCTGATGATGGAGCATAGCTTGCATGAGTTCGTTATTTTTAGGCCTACAAGTGGGCGTGGTATAGGGCCCACACAAGCTCTCAATAGGGTGTTTTTGTCAGGAAACGTGAAAAAAAACTGTAGGGACGTTTAAATAGTGTAAAAATTTTTAAAACTATTATGAAGAAATAAAAATTTCGAGATTGTTAAAAACATGCGATAAAACGAGCATCAGCACTAAGGTCGTTTTATTTCTAGGCCTATAAATGGGCGTGTGTACACAAAAAACCCAAACAACCATTTGTTTTTTAAATTTTTGGCCTGCTCGGCAACGTATTTAATAAACTAACGCTGATCAATACCAAATATTACGCCCTGGGAAAAGATTTGAAGCAATTTTGTGACGAAATTTTTTTCAAGAGAAATTTGGGTTTCGTAGGAGGGCCAGGCCCTAGGCCCTAGCTGCGGTTTTCCGAGTTTGCACCACCAACGACGTACGTTAGGGTTTCGGGAAACAGCTTTTCCGAAAAATGGGTTAACGAAATGGCTGTAGATTAGTTTATTAGAAATTAACGGATGAAGTAAAATAATGTCCATAATTTGTCACACATGGCCCGGAACTATCTGGTATTTTAGGAAAACAAATCGGGACCCCCATCGGTAAAAGTAGGCCTAAATTGACCTTCGGAAAAGGAAAAAAAAAATTTAAAGAGTTGGAGGATGCTTTGAACATCACAATAGGTAAATAATGTATAGTAACATTAATGTACATCCAAATTTCATATCACAAATTCACCAACGATTTATTATTTAGCATTCAAATCGTCAGTTTATACACAGAAGCTTTGGGAAGGGACTAGGCCTGTACTTTAAGCTACTCCGGCGGCCATGATGACGTTACGCCCACCCAGGGGTGCCCCTGGATTTCACTTTTAAAACCCTATACACCATAAAGCAAAAAAGTTTTGGCCAAAAACGGTTCAACAACAACGATTTGGCTACTTCCCACAGGTTTTAATTGTATTTTTTGTGATGTGGTAGTGGTTTTATGCAAATTCGAAAGTCGAATTAAACGAATATGAAGAATATGAATCGTATATCCATTCCATGTTTCCCCGAAAAGGTTTTTACGTGTATATCAACCACTATCTATGATTCGAGATTTCCCAAAACATTCCCCAAGTGGGTTTGGGAAATAAAGTGTTTTGGCCAAAACCGACGGATATCAAAACAAAAAAAAAAAAAAACCGATTCCCCCAGAAGATTTGCCGAACGATCCCGGGGTCGTGATAGGGCATACGTAGTCTATTTTGCTCCTCGGGGATTGGCCCCAATGCTGTAGGCCTAGGCCCTAGGCCGATTCTTCTTCAGTTGGGACCGGCCAACTGTCTTCAGGTGGTAAAAGTAGGTTAGGGGTTTAGTGGGGGGAGGGGGGGGGGGGGTGCGCGCGCGTATATTTAACAATAGGGTATTATCAACATTATTATTACGCGCTTCGCGCCCCCTCCCCAATCTGCTTTCCCCATCCGAAGACAGTTGGCCGGTCCCAACTAAAAGAATAACGGCCTAGGAGCACAACCTAACCCCATTTACAATAGGCTAGGGCCTAGGCCTACGCCTAGTTGCCTAGGCTACACTTAATTGCCTTTCACTGTCATTGTTAGTAAATATGATCCAGGTTCTCTACTAGTATCTATGGTTAGAACACTCACTTTATGACAGAATTAATTGAAATCTTGTTTTTTCTCAGGAAATAACGTGTAAAAATAATTTTGCAACCTCCTTGAAATTTTGTTATGAAAAGAAGTCAAAGACGCCATTTTCGTCATCCATCTTTAAAGCAGAGTCGATAAAAAGATACGGGGAAACTTCTTTATCGACTCTGTCAAGTCTGAATCTGAAAAGTAAACACGAGTGCATGAGGCCTAGATAAATATTTTTATGTGTAATAAAAAGTATAAACCACATATTTTGAACTTCGTTTCTAGTGAATCTGGCCACAGATCTGGCCTTGTTAAAGATGGATCTTTGTGGAACAGAATACATTTCAACGCCAAAAACAACGAAACATGCAGATTGTGCTTAAGGAAGAATTCTATCTTGTCACCAATTTTCACAAATCCACTTTCATCCAAAAAATTATGTCACTTGTTCCTATTGAGGTAAATAATACAGTTGTAGTAGGCTAGGCCCTAGGCCCTCGGGCTAGCCCAGGTCTAGGATGCTTTCTCATCCCTAGGCCCTACCTGCAGCTTGTGGGGGATTAGCTTACAAGGACTTAACATCTAGGGCCTAGGGTCTTGGCCTGGTAAGGTAGACTAGCTGTGATGTAAGCTTAGGCTAGCCTAGCCTAGGCATGTTATTTTAGGCAAGGACTTCAACCTAGCCTGCCATGAAGCCCCTTAAAAGGCCGATGCACAATTGCCCAGTTATGAGAACGGGAAGACGCCAATGTCAAGGGCTTCGATGCAAAGAAAGCCTGTGAAGCAAGCAGGCGGGAACAAATCAAATAACAAGTTAATTAGGCCTATATTTTGTTTCCGCATATTTTAATTTAATTTATTTTGCATATTGCTTGCGTATAAACCATCAATCAGCTGATACATAGCGATTCCGATTGGTTCCGGTAATGTAGGCCTACGGAACGGGAACGTTACGAAAAGTTAAAACTTGCCGTTCCCGAGATACGGGAACAGGCAGCTTTATTGTGCATCGTGCTGTAAGTAACTTTCTTCCTGTTCTCCTTCTTGTTACCAGGCATTTGTGCATCGACCTTTAATGCTATGCCCAATTGGCATAGCGTAGCGCAATGCAAAGAAAAACGTAATCATGATTGTCATAACGGAAACGTAGCATAAACTAGCTAGACCTGCACGAGTTCACCAATTCATTTTTGAAGCCTCTAGCAACATTGTCACAGAGATGGGGTACTGCCAAACATACGTAATTCATACATCAGTTGATCAATTTTGTATTGAATAATTGATGTCAAACGACAAAATTCATATTATTAGCAAACTCAATGACGGAAAGTTGACACAAATAGCTGCGAATTTGTTTTGTAACAGAAAATGGACGTTTGTTTTATTGCATCTAGATTCCTAGGCCTATTGGTCAATCATAACAGGTACACAAGCACTAGGCCTATGTAAGAAATTAAAATATAACCATATGTCTTGTGCTCGTAGCGCACTTACGCTATGCTTAGGCCTACACCAATTGTGTCAACCATCACCCAGTTGCATTTAGAGGTGAATCCACACAAAAACATAAACCGTAAGCATAGGCCCTAAGGTTTTAACACGTAGGCCCTAGTCGTAATGTTGGAACATGAGGAAACCTACGTAACTGGATTCGGCCTTTGTCATCATAACATAAGCACTGCAGTAAGAAATAAATAACAGTTTTGTAGCATACGCTATGCTTAGCTACAATTGTGTCAACCTAACCAGTGCATTTAGAGTGTCACAAGTAAGCAAGCCTAGTTTAACAGTATGTCTAATGTTGGAACAAGGAAAACGTATGGGTACATAAATGCAGTTTAGTAGCCTACATTTTTCAAGAACTGTTTTAATGTGTAAGAAAGTTGAACAATTTTCAACTTTACGAGAAAACCTTATGCTTACATACGAAAAAGTTGAGTCAAACTAAAGACGTGTCTGAACTATGTTCTCAGTTTCTCATTCTCGGTACTAGAAGTGTAACTTTCGATCGTTTCTTGATGGGAGTATCAACATCAAAACAAACAGATGAACAGCCGTGGAGTTGACACATGCAGGTGGCCAACTGTTTGCGATCTTAACAGTACGGTACTTTAAAGTGTTCACATAATGTTTCCATATCAAATTTGACTCTGTTCTATTAATTACTACATTATTAATTGCATTTAATAGCTTATTTGGTTACTCAACGTGATTTGGAAGTGTTTTAGTTTGATCGTCTCCCGAGGCCGCCATCTGTTAGCAATAAGAATGAAATCGAGTGTGGTATTTTCATTACTAGGTTTCATTCTCGTTCTCATTCTCGATCTAGATCCTTCGTACATTGCTTCTGACGTCACCGATGATTGATGACGTCAAATTGAGAATGAGAATAAGAATAAGCCACGTTTTTCAAGCAATCAGAAACATCCTTACATCTACTTTGAAAGGCTTGACTACTACAGTCATTCAGTCAACTACGCTTCCGTAATAAATGTAGGCCTATACAGTTGAGAGGACATAAGAGCATTATTTTGCATAATTATCAACATCAATTGGAAAAATTATATTATTAATAATAATCTTTATTAGCCTCAACTGACATATATCTTGGGCCATTCTTGGCCTATATTCTTTGTGCTTCGTTTCTATTTGTACTGGTGCGCTTAGACTACGCGTTAAAATTAAATTACGTGTGGGCCTATGTTTTTGTGTGGATCAACCTTATAGTATTTTGTACGCTACGCTTGCGATGGTCTATGCTTATTCTATACCAATTGGGCGCAGCACTTTAGAGTCTGCTTGCCTAACATGCTTACCACTCTACTATTGACCCAGAAATTTCCCACATTTTCCTCATGGCTCAATAATTAATGTTCATAAATCATAACACAATTTTTTAACTTCCCAAAAGAAGCACTTGTGTGCACTGCACTGCCACCCTTTAGCCCCACTGGCAATTAGGCTCTACCAATCGTACAATGCCAGCTCTAGGATTTTTTTTAAAGACCCAAAACTAGGTTGGCCTACTCTATCGTAAAAAAAAAGAGATTTTTCACTTTCACCTTGCCAGCTCTACAATTTTTTTCCAAAAGCACACCCATTTTAACCAGTAGGCCTAGGGCCTAGATACTTTATTTATGAAAGGCTAAGGCATTTACTTAAATATCTACTTTCATGTTTCAAACGTTGGAATTCCCCATAACGCTTAATTTAGTGGGAAATTGGTGCGCTACTATAGGCCCTACAGAACTATTACTTAAATTTCTATTAGTGGACTTTTCGATAATTGTGCCGTTTACCGGGCATTGTCAACATGGATTTTGTAGGTTAGTAACCGTACTTCATTACTTTGACCAACCTCGTTGCGGTGGCCTCTAAAAACGATTTCTAGCGCCAGCGCGGCAGGAAGCTGAACCACTTCAGACATAACAAACCTTGTTTCCCTCTATATTCTATGCTTCGTACGCCCGTCAGTATCCTCACTTGCTTGGCTGTAATCGACACAATACCCAACTAACTCATTAATACGTACTTCTGTATTGTGTGGCACTTGCCTGCCGCCATGCGCAACAGTTCTGACAATGCTTATGTTACGATGCACATTCTTGTTACGGCATCTCATGTAATCCAACAGCTGCTAATAAATACAATACAATGCATGCTCGACCAGCATTCCGAAGTACCAACCGTACATCTACAAGTCTAGGTTTTCCACTTTCCTCCCACACCAACTCTATGATTGTTTTTCAAGAGCGCACCGGAAACTGCTATTGTGCGGAAGGCATCTCAATACATAGGTAGTTACTTTCATCTTAAAAACATTTGTAGACCTATTACACGATAAAATTGAGCGGGAAATCGGTGCCCCACTATACGGAAGTAATATATGCAAAACATTATGTACGTCCAAAATGAGAGAATATCTTAGTTCAGTATAATTAGATTTCATTTTACAATAATTCCTAGTATGCCTACCTTGGGAGAAAATTTTATGAAACAACTTAATATTAATTTTATGTTACAGATGCGTGAAGGAGATGGCCTGCCCGCTATGATCTGCAAACAGTGTTGTCGACAGGTTGACAGATCGTATAAATTCCGACTACTATGTCTAAATTCAGATGTAACATTACGACAGTATTTAAAAAATATTTATGTCACCGGTAGTCCTAAAAGCCCATTAACCAACAGACCAAATACAGAGGTAAGTACCTATTAAAAATGCATGTAGGCCTATGATGTAGGCTAGCCTACCTAGGAATTATTGAAATCATTATTGGATGAGCGTAGCGAGCGAAGCGAAGATTCCATTTCACTACACTGGAGAAAAAAATCCGGAATGTTTTTTTTTTTTTTTTAAATGTATTTTTGTCTGTTTGTTAACACGATTCCGACAAAACCGATACTCCGATTGCGATGAAATTTTATGGAGGTCTTCGAAATCTCTGAACTTAGAACTGCCACGTTTTTTAGCACAATCGGAAAACTATTTCTCATGAAAATCGCAATTTTACGATTTTTTTTTTTTTTTTTTTTAAATTCTTCGACTTACAACACCTACATGCGTTATCCTATTGTAATGATTGTTTCACAGAACCTTAATTTTATTAATTAATATATTCGTGTAAAATTTTTGCGCAATCGAATAATCATTTCTTATGAAAATTTCAATATTACGATTTTTTCCTTTTTTAAAATTACGATTAATTAAAAAAATTTAAAATTTAAGTTTTTTTTTAAATTTAATTTAATTTAAAAAAAATCTTCAACGAAGTAATGATTTTTTCACAGAACAACAGAAAATCCGCATAACACATGGCAGCTCAATGCACCAATTACGCTCATCCAACAACGCGGCGGGACTCAAGCGTTATCCTAGTTACCGTAATATTGTTTATACCAAATTATTTGTCTGTTAAAGTTGACCTACGGTTAACTCTTAAGCTAGTTGAATCTCTCTGCAAACTTCTACAACACTTTTAGAGAAGACCTTACAATCAATAACCCATGAACTTACGGTTTTTACTCGAATATAGGCCGCCATCGAGAAGTTGCGGCACTCCTATTTGAACAACTAAAATTTTAAACAATATAATATCATGGATTTACAAGGCGCATGGATATGCATCTCCTGGTTAATTTGTGTACTGTGACGCCAGGAACTATTCTAAGTCCATGATAATATAAGCACTACTACTACTGACTGACAAATGGCTTCGCAAATGGTCGCACCTCATTTTTTGAACTTGGTACCTATTTAAAAAATATACCCGAGGTCTATATTCACATAAATACACTATAGGATATCATTATCATATTCTAACACTACAGCCTATCCTCCATGACAAAGTATGAAACTACATTACTACACAGGTAGCCTACAAGTTGGAGTTTTCTTCTGAAAAAAAAGTTCATTACCGGTACGGTAGTTAAAGTAGACCCCCTTGTCTCAGTTAGACGTTAGATTTTTAAGTAACTTAATTACCGGTGCTAATGACCTTGATCTATTTAAAAGAATAACAATTCAGAAAAGACAGTTTAACCGATATAATACTGGCCTAATTTTAAACACTCCCCGTGCTAGAACATTTATCTACCAAAATAATTTTTATAACCGTGCTGTTACTTTATGGAATACTATTCCTCTAGAAATCAAAGATGCTCCAAATTTTAAGAATAAAATAAAAGATCATTTTAGTCAAGTTAAATTGTCACTAAAAGGTATTCTTAAGGCCTACCATATTTTGATACTAAAACATTTGCTTGTTTATTGACTAACTAGGAAAACGCTAAAGTCCCGCCGCGTTGATGGATGAGCGTTTTTTGTTTGCGTTTTTTGCGTTTGTTTGCACTTTTTCATTGCAAGTGCTTTTTGAATGCATTGTAGGTGATTGTTGTCAAGTTTCTATTGTAACTTGTTAATTGGTACTATAAAACCTCAAAAAACTCATAGTAAAACCTTTATTTCTGTGGATTCTGACTAACTTTTTCAACTTTTTCTTTCAAAAGGTACTACATCACCATAACCTTAATGTCCATGTGAAATCTGAACGTTGTAGCCCCTCCCGTTTGGTCAGAATCGGCCCAAATGTGACGAAAATATCGCACTAAAAATCGAAAAAAATCGTAAAAGTACGATATTCATGAGAAATATTTCTTCGATTGTACCCAAAAACAATACACCTCTAAGTTCAGAGAAAACAAAGGTCCCCTCAAATTTTTATCAAGATCGCTTATGCCGTTTGCCCGGAATCCTGCTAACAAACAGACAAAAATACAGACAAAAAAAAACAAAAAAACAAAAAAACATTGGAGCTAAATTTTTTTGGGGGTCAGTGAAATTGAAGTTTTCGCTACGCTCATCCAATTATTATATCCTATTTGTATTTAGTTGTAATGAAGGGAATCAGACATAACTTGCTATGGGGCTATGCCCTCTCTGATTCTCTTCAACATTTTAAGTTTACTGTGTATCTTAACTTGTTGAATAAATAATAATAGTTGCCAATAGTGACTCCCCCCGCCCCCATTTAAATAATGTCTCAAAATCTAGGTGCCCATTAGGGCGCCGCAGCCAAGCCGCGGTGCGCTACACACTCGGGCACCTTATACAGAACCCTTATTCTGTTTTAATTCACGAACTGTTAGATGTCACTTTTCCGAAATCATCTCATCTCATCTCACTTTTATAGGAGCGTGAGATTCTGATTACAATTCAAGATCAATGTTAACCGGAAGTTCTAGTTTTCAAATAGTGAAACCTCTTGGCCATCAGGAGGTTGGAATTTAAAATGCCCGCTATTAAATAAAAAGTGGGGTTATGTTTGGATTTGCACTTCGAATATCTTTACGAGATTTGTGTTTTAAAAATGAATATAATTGTAGTGTCCTCGTGAAAATATGTAAATTATGATGGTTTAAAAATGTAGAACAATTCAACTAGCAGAATTTGGGCGATGGAAATAATTACGGAACATGTAAACATGTGGGTCATGATGTGGGTTATAAAGTTAGGTTATGGTGTCCGTCAACCAAAATAAAACTGGAATATCACGCGTAAATGTACTGGAATATGCCAAGCTTATGTAAAATACTTGCATAGAAAATGATTAAACCATATTAAACCACCTTCAAGCTACAATGGAAAGTAGGCCCTAGCTATTCAGAATTTGTTTGTTATGTTGTTGTTGTTGTTGTCGAGTTTTTAAGGCCACAAAGCATAGTACGCATAGTAGTTTCCACCCGAGTTTTCACGGACCAATCCAAGCCCGTCCTTTGCCGGTCCTCGACCAATCACGTAGCCGTATTGACTTCTCACGAAAAAATATTCGGTGAGAAGTTGTCACTTTTTTGAGCGAGATATCGCAATGTTTCGATATCGATAACCAAACAGAATCGCATTTGTCACTTCTCATTTCGAAATTCGACAAGCTAGCTCGGTGAAAAGAAACAGAATGACCCTCCAGCAAGCAGAGTTGGGGTGATTTCGAGGCGTCACCCAGCCATCATGAAACGTTATGTGAACTTGAAAACTATCAAAATCGAGGGAATTTAGGTACCCGACAACACATGCCAAATTTCGTTAGGGTACGAGCATTCCTTCTTGGTGAAAATATGACTTGAAAGTTGAAACATGCTCAAAATCACTTTAAGGACGTTAGATACTACTGGTTACTACTCCTACTACTATCTAATTCGTCAGTTTCAATTGCCCAGCGATTCTGACCAAACGGGTGGGGTTACAACGTTCATATTTTACATGGACATTAAGGTAATAGTGATGTAATTCCATTTGAAAGAAAAAGTTTTAAAAAATTGCTGGAAGGCTTCCAAATAAAGGTTTTAAAATAAGCCTTATACAGGCATACAATCAACAAGTAACTTTAGTTACGTGACAATAATCGCCTACATTGTTTACAAAAAGCAAGTCTTTGGACCACTATATTTTTTCATTCTATTGTTAATTGGTAATACCATAGCAATTAAATCGTTTTTGATAAATTTATTATATTTTAACAAATAATTTTGCAATGGAACTTGAAAAAGTAAAGAGATCCCACACACACACTCAAAAGAAATGAGATCTAAAAAAAAGGCCAAGCTCATCTACCCTTCCACATTTGCGCATTCTTAATTCATAAACGTACAGTGTCCCGTAACAACACCCTTGAAAAGCTTGGCAAAATAGAATTTGCATGACCATTACGTTAAAATTAATTAGAAAAAAAAGAATTTAGATGAACTATTACGTTTAAATTAATAGTTGCAAATTCTATTTTGGCAAGCTTTTCAAGGGTGTTGTTACGGGACACTGTACGTTTATGAATTAAGAATGCGCAAATGTGGAAGGGTAGATGAGCTTGGCCCTTTTTTTTAGATCTCATTTCTTTTGAGTGTGTAAGGTTTGGCTGTATTTTTACAAGTTTTTGTTATGTGTGTAAAATTGACTTGCACAAAACTTAATTCAGCAAAGCCCTACTAAAAGTAGCCTAGGCCCTACAGTTTAAAAAAATAGTTATGTGTAAGCCAGGCCTACCAAGTATAAACATTTTCTCTGTGATAATTGACCATTTTAATTTTAAGTGTTTTTGTACACATGCACTGCTAGTTTACAATATTTCATTTGTGAGATTTCAACCTTTCCTCAAAGGTCTTTTTCAAACTGAATTTTGAACAAAGGAAAAATAATAAAAATACCAATAAAAAATATATGAACTAGGGCCTAACATACACAAGTATTAACAACATTGTTCTCATGTTTTAGGTCATATACTGTGAACCAGAAACACTTTTGCAGCACAATCATTACCCTGCAGACCAAGAGTGTAGTAGTCCTACTATCCACCCATCACCACAAGCAGCACAAGTAACTAAGCCTATGGTGGTAAATGAAAACAATGAAAATGTAGTACACCGACCAGTACATATAGTTTGCAATGTGAAATATTCTGACGGTAGAATTTTACCGGTGTCAGTGACATATCCCAAGATTGTCAGACAACCTTCTGAAAAACTACCCGTTCAAAAAAAGAAAATTGCTGAAAAACCTAGATTTACTCCGTGTCTACCAGAAGTTATTAAGATAGTTAAGCCTAAGTCTGTGTCATTCATACCTGTATCTTTTACTTGCAAAATGTGTTCAGTATCGTTTTCAAAGCGCGAGCATCTGAAGTCACATCAAATTATTCATAAAGGAGAAAAGCCATTCCTGTGCGAAGAATGTGGCAAGTCGTTTGCGCGGAAACAAGAGCTCGACGTCCACATGGGACACCATTCCGGCGTCCATCCGTATTCTTGTGCGACGTGCAACAAGATCTTTCATAGCTACTCGGGCTACAAGAGTCACGAGGATGGCCATAACGGAGTGAAACCTTTCCTGTGCATCATCTGCGGTAAAACATTTGCTAAAAAGACATCGATGGCTAACCACGAGCGGGTTCACTCGCAAGAGAAGCCCTTCTCGTGCCCAGTGTGCGATAAGAGATTCACAACAAATACAAACTTGATAACCCACAAGAAACGACACACAGGAATCATACAATTCTCGTGTAGAACCTGTAGCAAAGCATTTCTTACTAAATCTGGATTGGAACGGCATGAGTTGGTGCACGCTGGACTTAAAGCTTTCTCTTGCGAGATCTGCAGTTTGTCCTTCTATACTAAGACTGAGGTAAAAAGGCACATGCGCTATCACACAGGAGAAAAGCGTTTCAACTGTAATATATGTTTCAAATCCTTCAGCGAAAGCCAACATCTCATTATTCACCAACGAATTCATACTGGTGAACGGCCTTACTTATGTACACTATGTAAAAAGTCATTTTACTCCTCTTCAAAACTCAGCAGACACATTAAAACCCACAATAGAAATGGATGCTAGGCCTTATTGTATAGGGGTTAGCAATTATCAATACTTATTATAAGTACACGCACACATTTTTCTAAACTATCTAAATAGGCCAGAATTAAGTTAAATTAAAAATTTCAAGGGACCATTGAACCAAAATTGAATGTAACTAGGAATGTAGGCCTAACATTTAAATTAATGATTTTTTTTTAAAAGTTAAATCTAGTTCTATTTCTCAGTAGGCTACATTGGGGAAAATGACTACAAGTAGGACCTACTAAATACAAATAAATGATAAGTTCAATAAATCGTGGACCTTATTTTCTCAACCCCTTAAATCCAGTTAAGACGTTATCCAGGGGTCCAAGTTTTGAAAACTTACGTTTGCAGTCACCTCTAAAAACTAGTGACTTGGACTAGTGACTACCAAAACGTACGTTTTGAGCCGAATGCAAGTTTTTAAATCACTATATACAAATTATCAAACCACGAGCTTTTCGGCCGTAGGTGGAAACGTACGTTGTGATTTGAAAACTTGCATTCAGCTCAAAACGTACGTTTTGGTAGTCACGTGACCCTTCAAGTCACTCTAGGCGTAATAATACACAATTCGGATTGGTTGGGGGCTGTTTTAAATTCATCAAGCTTTGACTCGACTCACATTTGTCCCACAACATACGTTTTCATTTAAAAACTTGCATTTGTCTCGTCACCTAAATTAGGTGTGATGGGTTTATGTTTTGACGGTGGCTTGTGGCTGCAAAGTGCAAACGCATTTTTCAAAACTTGGGTCCCAGAACGGTCTTGGTGTGAAGTTGGCAACATAGCTGTCTCAAATCAAATGCTAGGTACTTGTTCACTAAAGGATCCCCCCCCCCCCCCCCCAACCCCGAAAAGGAAAGTGGGGTTGGGCTAGATGACCACGGCAACGCACTTCATGCCCCCTGCCCCCACGGCGCTTCGTGCAAGTACCAAATGCTACGATAGCTGATACGATCATGGCTAAACATTCATTTTTTAAGAGGAATATTTCATTTATTTTTAACCCATCGGCTTACTCGCCGGTCGAATCGACGGGCTGTTTGAAATGACCGCCGAACTACCTGGCCGTCGCATCGACGGGCTGGAACAGCGCGCTACATTATCAGTCGTTGTATGAGAATGGTTCGTCCAAACACTAAGAGATTGCGCTCAATGTACTCTACGCACTTCGCTGCATCCATCAATATGTTTGGCTCGTATCTCGGTCAAGTTTTAGCCTGTCTATGCTTGAAGGAATGATTATGTTTGCATTCATAGGCGGTATGGCGGCGCGCGCGCTATGGCGGCTACGGCAATTTGCAATATTTTGAAGGATATGACGAAAATGAGGGGTGTGATATTTTGACACCAAGAAAAATTGATAGGAACGTTCATACACCCTAGACATTTATTTAGGCTATATTTTAGGTTTCATTTCAAGTAAATCAGGTTATTTTTGTAGGAGCAGTGAATTTTTCGCTGAGGTGCGCTCCGCACCCCATTTCGTAAAAAATCAATGGGTTTAAGGGGCACTGCGCAGCGATTTTTAATGGTAAGCCGATGGGTTAAATGAATTAGCCAAAAAATTGAAATGGCACTTTTATCTTATTTCTACTTTTTTATTACATAGCCTAGGGCAGTGCGTACACACAAGCATTGTAAGGCAGTACGGTAATTTAAGACTCCTAAGATTTTAATATCGGTACGACCTTTGAAATAATATCCTTTTTAAGCAAAACACCTAGGTTGAGAAAACAATTACAATCAAGTGCTATAGGTAGATAGATAGTAAGAATGTCATGGGGTAGTAAAATCTGCATTTGGTTCCAAAGTCTGCGGGAACCAGTAACATGGTTGCGTAGGTAACTGGGGTCTTATGGCAAAGCCCCAGCCGCCGGAGGCATTTTTTCAGAAGCATATTCTTTTTTGGCTCTACATTATGTTTGATCGCCTAAAACACTTTTTGAGATGATAGCTTACATTAAAAAACAATAAAAAGAAAGCCAATGTTGCATTGATTACTCCTTTCGTAGAGTTCGATCCTCTGTCAATGTGAAGTAGACATAGGACCTCGTATTGCTGGCACGGCGTTTTCAAATGCTAGACTGGAAAAATAGACCGGTCACGCAAGTAATCTGCGAGTGTCAATTGCTCATCTCGGCAACAAATTTTCACACGCAAATTGAGAGATTGCGCGTGGAATTGTCGAGTTTTCTACAGAACGCATTTGAAGGCCATTGTTATTATCTGTATGCTCCGGCCTGCTAGCCACTGTTTGGGGTTTCTTCGCTCGTCAGGTGAGAGGAGACATTTAACAATAACTAATAAATAATAATCAAACAAATAACTATCAGTACCCGAGAAAGATTGAAATCCTTAAAATAAATTCGGGTAGTATATGGATTCGGGTAACCTGGGTATCCTATGACATCCCTAATAGATAAGATGGATAGAATGTTTTAATTCCATGACTATTTTCTATTTTATTTATTTGTTTTTTATGTAAGTAGATATAGGCCATTACTATTTATTTAGACTAGGCAGCTTTGCGAACGCTTTTTCCAGTCGCATTGATGGACGAGCAATTTTGATTGAATATATTGATGATCATCATCATTATCCATTGCCGTTTCCTGCTTCTGACAGGGTCAGCTTGGGTTTAGCAACCAAATTTTTCCACTTCTTTCTATCCTCTCACAATCGTATCTCTTCGACATCTTCTCAGCTCTCTCCTCTTGCCTCCAAGTCTCCTGCTATTATGTCCTTCCATCTCTTCATTCCTGCGTCTACATTTTCTTGGAATATATTAATGTCCTATAACTGTTTCATTTTGTATGTTGAAATGTTAACATGTTTAGAGCAAGCATGAACCATATCTGCTAGTCAGTGACATACTTGGGGAAGTTCCTTTTGAAAATAACTTTTAAAAGATTCATTTCAACAATTTAAAAATGAACTTTTATATAGTTCAAGTTCCTTTTTACATCTTTACCTCTAAAAAGTTCAAGTTCCTCATAAAAAGGAACCTTTCAAAAGTTCCCTTTTAATTTTTAGTTCGTAATGTATATTATGTTTAATGCGACTGCAGAGTCACTGACGTGCAACTTGCAAGCATACGGCCAGTGTTGAATTCAGGCTTTTCATCCCGGGGGAGCTATATAATATCCTGGCCTGGGGGATATTATATAGTGATTAAGTACGGGGGCTTTGCCCCCAACAATAGCGGTGCAGGAGAAAATGTTGGCAATCAGGTTTTTAGAGTGCATTTGGTGCATTTTAGAAAAAATATGGGCTGAATGCAACAGCAAAATAATGTAGTTTTTGTGCAGTTGATACTAGAAACAAAAGTCATTGTGTATCAACTTTTATGTGGTTATCTAGGTGCCCGTTAGGGCGCCGCAGCCAAGCCGCGGTGCGCTACACACTCAAGCACCTTATACACCAAGCAGAGTTGGGGTGATTTCGAGGTGTTACCCAGCCGTCATGTTACGTGATGTGAACTTGAAAACTATCACAATCGAGGGGATTTAGGTACCTGACAACACATGCCAAATTTTATTGGGGTACGATTATTCCTTCTTGGTGAAAAAATGGCTTGAACATGCTCAAAATCACTTTAAGGATGTTAGCTACTGCTACTGCTACTGCTACTGCTACTGCTACTGCTAACATCTAATACGTCGGCCCGCGATTCTGACCAGACGGGTGGGACTACAATGTTCATATTTTACATGGACATTAAGGTTATAGAAATATAGTCTCTTTTGAAAAAAAAAGTTGAAAAAGTTTGTTGGAAGGCTTCCAAATAAGGGTTTTAAAATAAGCCTTAAACACTAGGCATACAATCAACAAGTAACCATAGTTACTTGACACTTGTTGACGGTATAAGCAGAGTTAGGCGGGAAAGTGCGATACGTTAACAAATGGCGGACATTTTAAATTTTGCTTCTATGTGTGAAACGAGAAAAGTTGTCATTATACTCTCATAAAACAAATCAGAAACCGTCCCTGGCCTAGGCCCAGATGTGGAAAATTATTTATAATGCAAAAGTGTAGGTCTAAAGTTCCATTTGGCTATAGGACTAGTAAAATTCATACTTACATTACATGTTTGACAAGCCTAGCCAACCCTATGCCAGCACAACATTGTTCTGATATGAGCTTGCTCATCTGTTTGTTTACATAATTGCAACAATCAAATCATTTCATACAACTCGTCTTTCGATTGGCCCGCGTTTATGAAGGCACTGCCATCTAGAATAAATATAGAACTTTTTCGAGCTCTTTGCTATACGCAAATCTTTTTAAAGTGTTTGGATTTCGTGATACTCTTTCAACCATAGACATCCTATATAATTGGCTAGACCAGCAGTCGGTGGTCCACTTCCGGTACAATAAAGCCATCTTAAAATGACAGTTTACATGTTAATCAAATGGGAGCGATTTGTGGCCAAATAGTTCTCAAGATTGCCGCCAGGTTGACAGGTAAGCATACTAGCCTTTAACACCAAATGATTACTAAATTCCCTTATGCAATCACTTCGTATTGTTCTTTTGTTTAATACCATGCTGCACAAGCTAAAAACCATATCAAACAATCCAGTAAAATACTTTATGCATTAAAAAAGCATAAATTAAAACACCAAATCGCCATCTTGAAATGGGCCGGTTGAGTCTTCAATTTGCTACGCTCGCGCCTGTGCGGAGTATAGGAGACTGCTAATCTAGCCTACTATAGGGGTTTAATATCAATGCTTTCAACTCACAACCATGACGTTTTCCACGATACCGTTCAAGAATAAGAATACCAATTCCTTCGAAAACGAAAACGACTTCGTTTTCAAATTGCGTTTTCAACTCATCTCCCACGAACTCAAGAATTGGGGTCCAGTCCTTATACCGTCGTTATACCATGGTTATACCACCTATACCCAGGATGTAATGAAATCCTTACTGCCTTATACTGCTAATACCATAGAATTTAAATCAACTTTGATAAAAATATTATATTTTAACAAATAATTTGTAATGGAACTTGAAAAAGTAATGAGATAAACACATAACAAAAACTTGTAGAAATACACCCAAAAACCTTACACACTCAAAAGGAATGAGATCTAAAAAAAGGGGCCAAAGCTCATCTACCCTTCCACATAAACGTACAGTGTCCCATAACAGCATCCTCGAAAAGCTTGGCAAAATAGAATTTGCATGTTATTACATTTAAATTAATTAGAAAAAAAAGAACTTGGATAAACTATTACGTTAAAAATTAATAATCGCAAATTCTATTTGCCAAGCTTTTCGAGGATGCTGTTATGGGACACTGTACGTTTATGTGGAAGGGTAGATGAGCTTGGCCCTTTTTTTAGATCTCATTCCTTTTGAGTGTGTAAGGTTTGGCTGTATTTCTACAAGTTTTTGTTATGTGTGTTTTGATTATACTAGGAAAACGCTGAAGTCCCGCCGTGTTGTTGGATAAGCGTAATTGGTGCATTGAGCTGCCATGTGTTATGCGAATTTTCTGTTCTGTGGCAAAATCATTACTAAGTTAATTTTTTTTAAAATTAAATTAAATTAAATTAAAAATTCACTTTTTTTTTTTTTTTTTTAAAATTTAACACTAATATATTAATTCATAAAATTAAGGTTCTGTGAAAAAATCATTACAATCGGATAAAGCATGCAGGTGTTACAAGTCAAAGAATTGTTTAAAAAAAGAAAAAACCTGTAAAATTTCGATTTTTATGATAAATATTTTTTCAATTGCGCTCAAATTTCACAAGAATACCTTAATTCATAAAATAAAGGTTCTATGCAAAAATCATTAAAATCGGATGAAGCATGTAGGTGTTATAATAAGTCAAAAAAAATTTTTAGAAATCGAAAAAAATCGTAAAATTGCGATTTTCATAGAGAAAAAAATTTCCGATTGCGCTCAAAAACGTGGCAGTTCTAAGTTCAGAGATTTCGAAGGCTTCCATAAAATTTCATCGCAATCGGAGTATCGGTTTAGCCGGAATCGTGTGGACAAACAGACAAAAATACAAAAAAAAGAAAGAAAGAAAAAAAAACATTCCGGATTTTTTTCTCCAGTGTAGTAGAATGGAATCTTCGCTTTGCTCGCCACGCTCATCCAATTATGATTTATGATTATCATGTGTATACATTGAATAAACATTGAATTCATTATTCATTTTCTAAATACATATAGGCGTATTGAAAAATACTGTACCAGTTGTACTAAAAACCTACTAATAGTGGCAGTGCTTACAGTTATTTTTTATCTTGGGGCGGCAAACGTAAATTCTTTTACCTGAATTTAACACTGCATACGGCTGTCACAGAGCACGGTGAGCGGGGTCATGAATCATGATGATACATTACGACAAGGTTGTTTGCTAATGAATACTGTAAACTGAAAAGTGGTGCTAAGTACTGAAGATATACAACTTGATTGTTACTGGAATGTTTTAGGGAACTCGGGAACTTTTTAAAAGTTCTGGGAAAATGGAACTCGTTCTTTTAAAAAGTTTCTTCCCTAAGTATGGTCAGTGAGAGACCAAGAAACTACACATGCCCCGTCTTGTTAATGTGGAAAGGGGCGGGGCGGCGAGGTCATGTTTATCTCTTGTTGCCAGAATAGTATGATTGATTACTATTATGAGAAAATATTTTTTCGATTGTACCCAAAATCGTAACATCTAAAGCCTGCATTAGACGGTTCAATGTTTGTTCAAGATTCCTTGAATTCAAGGGCAAAATATAATCAATGTGAAGGAGGTAGGCTTTTGTTGTATTTGATATCTTTGCACATTTTGAGTGTGATATGTCCTTGAAATCAAGGAGTCTTGAACAAAACATTGAACCGTCTAATTCAGGCTTAAGATATGATTTAGAATGTTCCCGTAAAGTTTCAGCAAAGTTGGTAGTAGCCGTTAGCCAAAACATGGTAGTACTAAGAATTTTTTTTAAATCGTAAAAGTACAAGATTCACAAGAAATATTTCTTCGATTGTACCAAAGATCGTGGCATGTCTAAGTTCTGAAATTTTGAAGGTCTCCTTAAAATTTCATCAAGATCTCACAGAGTAGATCTAGCTGTTTGTCCGGTAGAGCCCAAAACAAAAAATAGCTATTTTTCACAGGGTGGCAAAATTTAAGTCTTTGCTACGCCGCTCATCCCATGAACTGACACACATGAAGATAGATGGAACAACTTAATAGTGTACCAAGAGTTGCAGGAGATTATATACTTGAACAAAATTAAAAGTACTGTATTTATGTGATTATAGGTCACCCTTACTTAAGTAATGGTTACACCCTTATTTTGATCACACAAATTATAAAAAACTATATGTTATACTGTAAATGCTAAGTATTGGCAAATGCCTGTGCATAATGGCTGCACGTTATATTTTGAACTTGGTACATACATTTTTTAATTGTGGCCTATATACACAATCATAATAGGTACAGTAATTGGATATATATATACAAGTTACGCCAATGGCAATAAGCTACAGTGTGACAAAAGGTTTTAGTAGAAAGTAGGCCCAATACATCATACATGATAAATTGATAACAGTAGGCCTAGACCTAGAGATAGGATGCACAGGAGATAGGATAGAATGTACATAACTTCCAACATTTAGCTTCATAAAAAAACAACTACTTAACTAGGGTCCCAATAACTGACAAATTTATTTCACAAAGAAAGCATGCACCGATAACAGTTACTCTAAACCAGGAAATACCAAAGTTGAATAATATCCTAACTAGGGATGCACAATAATAAAATTAAAAACTATCGATAATCAACAAGGAGACTGCATTATCAATCGATAATGTCTGTAAAAATTATAATATATTTTCCAGCTCAGACAGGCGTGATAAGCAGATTGGATGTTTGAAAAAAGCAAATGTAAGTCAGAAATAGTGTCAAATCCTTGCGCAATCTGGAATTGTCAAATCCAATGACATACATCAGCTTTAGCGCTAGATACGGTAGTAATAGTCTCATATCCTTCACCCCGAGCGCTAGTGTGCCGATTAGAAGTTATCATGAAAGGGGGAAATCATTTTCCTGTCACAGATACTTTAGCCAGGTGGCTAATTTGCCAATTTTAGTGGCTGTGGAGTTGTTTGTTGTGGACCGGATGGGCGAGCACCGCCGTCTGTATGTAAATATGTACAAATTTACTATGTTTTACCTCTTTCATGATGGCTCCTAATTGGCACGCTCCCCACGGCCATACTGAGAGTCTAGCATATTAATTGAATGTCATTCAAATCAAATCAGTATCAATCTCACAAGACACAAACACAAGAGGGCAATGGTCTAACTAATCTTCCACCAGAGTGCAGAACGATCGGGGTTTGGTCACATAGTCTGGACGGTGGAGAAATAGGATTTTTTACAAATTTTGACGGCAGTGGATGACAGATTTCCCACCAGAATAAAGAACGATCGACGTTTGGTCACCGCCATGTGTAAATTCCGCTGGAACCACAATGTAAAAGAGTCCTGTGACAAGACCCCTATCATGCGATCCTGGCGGAAAATCCTGGCGAACCAGCTTGGCATTGCCCTAGAGTGGTGGTGTAGTATCCACACCATAAAAATATCATTGGTTCATTGCATTGTATATCGCAACTTCATATCGTTGGGGATCTGCAAAATCGCTGAAATGTGATATTTATATAGACCTACAAACGGTTTTGTTATTTATTAATTATTTTTAGAAAACATGCAATTCGATACTTGCATTTATTGCTTAGAAAAGAAGATTTTATTCATATTTTCATTTGAATTAATTTTTTTTTCATATGTAATCACATATAAAACATGTCAGTATTATAATAAAGAAACTTTATTAATGCAAGAGCAACAGAAAGAGCATCTGCCCCGTAGTACTTTCGTACATGTTACCCTTGTTACACAATATCTGCACATTACAAGAAATAGAAAACACATTATTTCATTATGTTTCATATTGTTCGATTATCAAACGTTGCAAACGATAATACTATAGATTATTGTGTGCATCCCTAATCCCAACTACTGGTAAAACATGTATACCATACCATTACCATACTGAAGATAATTCACAACCAAATAATTAGTTAAATATAAGAAGAGCCATGTGGATAACTTTGAGGTTAGTTTAAATTAAACTTTAAATTGATTGGCTTTAAAAATGCTGTAGGCTCTATGTCAATCAATCCTTTCCCCTAGAGTCTATAGAGTGTTCCCTAGTGGCATTTTCCATAGACAGCACTCTTGTTCAATGGATCGTCAGTCGTCACTTTCATTTTTAATAGGTTTGTTCGTTTGCAGACCTAGTGTGAACACTCACAAAGTGCCGGTGTAAGCACTGTACACTGGTTATTGGCACTAGTGCATGCTAGAGAGTATTACACTGAAGCGAACAAACGAGCCAGTGTATACACTTTCATATTAGTGCAAGCAAACGAACGAACCTAATGGCACCCCTGTACTATTTAAACAGAGTGCATGCCTATGGGAAACTTCCATAATAATTTGGCTTTAAGGTATTGATTACAATAATTGACGGAAACGTAGTGGAAAACAAATAATTTACAATTGGCAGCTCCCCCCGCCACTCAAATACACTTAACATTGTTGTGCTCCCTTTCACAACCCGTTTTTCCACGTTTCCATCGATCAAAAGACAACTAAACTTAATTCTCCCCAAGTATATTTCTCACAACAAAAGGATGAATCATCCTTTAACCAAGTTCCTTCCAAGGTTAAACTCAATCAAATATAAGTTCTTGAAGGTAAGCTGTTAGAAGACCATATCCTAACACTCAATATTCCAGCCGATTGGCGTCAAATCAACATAACCAAATATGGTACATTTATTTTGTACTGTACGTATAGAGACCTACCAAAAAATAAAAGTATGGCGAGTTTTTGGCAGAAATTGACCACTGGAAGCACTAAACTATAGTTATCTACTCATCCACATGACATTGTGGATGCTCGTTATATTAATTACCTACGTAATTTAAAACTTTTTGAGAGCTGGGATGTCAGGTAGAAGGGAAAAGTCTGCCCCATTAAAACAAAGAGTAATTACTGTAGGGCCTAGGCCTATTATATAAACATAAATAAATAAATACATAAGCCTATAGGCCTAAATAAGCTAGCAAAGAAGTCTACAAAAGTTCCCAAACTCGAGACAATAGCACCACTTTCACAGGACTCTTTTTAAGGATAGGTTTAAGGATTAAGGGAGTTAGGATTAGGGTTTAAGGATAAGTAGGATACAGGCCTAGGCGCCTAGGACATGTGTTTGAAGAAAACTCCTGTTCGCTCAGCTGACTGACACAGACAGTGCAGTCGTTTAAAATTTGCACAGTTGGAAGAGAAACGGACATAAATGGCCCTAAAGTCACACTTTTCTAAAATTATTTGAAATATAGGCCTAATATTGCATAAAAATAAATTGATTTAATCCAAATAGCAACTGAACAATGTTGGAACAAAGTGTATATAAATTGATTTTAACATTTTTGGATTTTGTTATAAATTCCAAAATTTACCATTTTTTTGTTAATTGTTTCCGGCTCATTAATTACAAATAATAATATACAACTGTAGGGCTGTCCATGTATGCTTCCATGACAACTAAGCAAAGTTGCACACGTCGAATGATTCCTGGACGAACAAATAGCTACATATTTGCCAAAATGTATCCTATTCAGATTCCCTTTATTAAAATTTAAAGGAAAATTTTGAATGGCTACCAACATAGGCCTAATATGATGTAATACTATACTATTTAGTACCAGCACTTTTATTGTTTGTCATAAAATTTGTTATTGTTACAGACCAAGCAAAATTATAAGGCTTATGTGGTCGTAAATCTTTACGTACTGTACTGACGTACTGTATTGAATAATTATTTAAAATTATAATTACTTACTTACTCAATTTTATATACCCGAGGGATTCTATTAAGACTATTACGTACACATAGACTCAACTGTAACGCTTCTTCACCGAGGTAGGCCATTGACACGAGTTATTTATTTATTTATTGAAGGTACGTTCCGTAAAGGGGACCGCCGACCGGTCTTCTATTATTGCGTCTTGTAAATCGGATTGAGCGACCTTTACCCATTGCCGAGCTTACCGTAATTGTTTTGATCGACGAGTGGTTGCGACTACAACGCCCGACGTCTTGGGCTGGGCAAAGAGGTCATCCATTGTAGTATGGCGACATTTTGAGTAGGGAAGACGACGAAGTTGGGTACGGGTACGTGTTTCCACTACCCGTTTACCCGTAAAACCCGGTTCCTGAATTGAGGAGTCACATTGTAGGCGGAAGGCTAATGTAAACATGCACTTTCTCATATCTTTTGTGCTTGGCGGCGTTTTTGTTTTGAATTATAATGTCCTTTGTTCATGCCGCCGACTTGTGGCAGTGTGCTGAGTATGCCCCCCCCCCCCTTTCTGCCTAACCACTCGCGCGATCTTCCAGAGATTATACTGCGTAAATAATTACCACAACATCACTTATATTTTCAATCTGCTAGAAGTCAAAACTTAAAAGCTATCACCCAATGGTAATAAACCTTTCCTTATCTTGTTTACTCTAATTCGGGCTCCAGTCCCCCCCCCCCCCACCCACGCCCCGCGCCAACGCATCGTGAGTCGTGACCTTGACTTGACTGTGTCAAGATATAAAGCAGATGCAACAAAACACGAGTGTTATCTTAATGGCCCGCTGCTGTTCCTCTTTCGTGATTATGAAATACTACTTCATCGGCACGTCATTGTTTATAGAACAACATTACGTCGTCGTCCGAGATATTACGATATTATTGATGAGCGCGTTTCTTCACAGTTCATTAGACACCCCACACGATTTTTTTGTGTTACTACCCGGGTAACCCGCGGGTAATGTGGACGGGTACCCGGGTCGTAAAAAAAGTCGGGTTTCGTCATCCCTAATTTTGAGGAAAATATGTGTGCTGTTCTGTATTCTCCTGGTTACTTAAAGTAGATCAGCTGTTTGAGCTGTAAAGTCTTGATTGGAATGCTTAGAGAGCATGTGGAGGTAGACATCTTCTAAACTGGTTTTACAAATACGCCTAGAACCGGGCTAGTCGAGGGTTGTTCCCGCCCTGGCCTAGCTAGGCCTAGGGCAAAGAGGGCCTGTGAATGAAATATGTATTTGGCCTCCTAGAGCATACACAAAGCCTACACATTGCCAGACACAATTATATTTGTCACAAATAATTAGAGCAGCATCTTTTAATCGTTCCATTGGCATTTTCCCGCTAACTGGGCGAGCTAAAGCTGTCCCGCTATTAGTCGCGATCAAACACGGTCACTGGTCACATTTACGTAACTACCCTTAATAGGCGCTAGGCGGTAGGTTTTAAACTCATTTTGTAACCCTCAACACAATATTGCATAATTTGATAAATGCCAGCATACTATAGCATAGCCAAAATAGTTGTCTGGTTTTAAAATAGTAAGGCTACTTGGCTCTTCAGAACAGACACAAGAATTTATAAAACCTTTGAAAATTTGCAATGGATAGATTGTCACTTGTCAGAAATCAAATTGTTTCAAGATGTGTAGTTTGACCTAGGCCGAAAAGAAAATCTATGATTGAAGTATCTTTCTTTACGAAGTCTATGTTGCACGCAAATAGATCAGTATCACTAGAAGAACTATTAGGTATAGTATAGATTACAATTTTACATTTAACACAGCCAGTCCACCACCGTCTCTACGAAGACCCAGACACATACATGTACAGGACCTAGGTAAATACTGTAGGGTACTCTTACTAAATAAACAATCCTTGTCTTTACCTAAACAGCGTTAACTGTATGTGTCATTGACTAGCACCGAAGCCTCTCCATGACTATCCATGCATACTTCCACAGCGGCGTAGACCAAGAACAAGCGTCGATCCAGTGCTTTTAGGTGGTCAGCTGTTAGCACTGGAGCTATGTGACTATGCTGCAGTAGCGTTGACAAGGATGTACTCAATGTGTCCCCACCAGAGAAATCCTTGAGCCGGATCCACGTGGACTGCCGAATCCTGAAACAAATACACGTTTGCATCAAACATTGTTCGAACTACAGCTCTAAAGACGTCAGTAGGCTTGTTTGGTTTAGCTACACAAATCTACGCCTACATGGTATACTAGGACTACATTTATATACATTTACAAGGTCTCATTTTTTTTTTAAATAACATTTTCCAGTAATTTGATTTGACTTGGTGACTTTCACACTACATAGCTCAAGAGGTCATGTAAAGTGCAAGTGTAGCAAATTGGTGCAAAATTTATGTTGGTGTATTGTATTGTATTGTTGTACTCCTCTCATATTAATAATAGTCGGTCTCAGTACAGTAGCAGGTTTATTGTCCCTTCCTAAGCATTCCTTTCTTCCTTCGATTCCCTCTTATTCCCTCGGTTTCCGTTTCCCTCCCATTCCCCTATTTTTCTTCTCTTTTACATTTTATTCCTTTCTTCCCCTTCTACACTGAGGGTTCTATCTTCTCATTTCCCATTCTCTTGACTGGTCTTCCCTTATGGCTCGTCGTTAGCTTGTTATGCTCATCAATCTCCTCATCAGAAGCATGGCCTCAAGCTTACGTAGGACTACATCATAGAAAACTGACTAAAACTACCTAATGAATACATTCCTTGCACTGGGAAGGCTATATAACTCCTGAAATTAATCAATGAGATCATATTTAATTCAGATTCTGCATTTGATTCATGTGGGTCTAAAGCTTGTACTAGGTAGTCTATAAAAGGGCTATGCCTAGTGTTAATTAAATGTGCCCCAAAAGAACCTCAAAAAGGGTAGGCACTCATGAAGATTCTGCAAAGAATTTCAAAGACCTGACCCACCTAAATGTTTGTATGATAGTAGGCACAAAGGTAGAGAAACCCAAGCTGACACTGCCAGAAGTGGGAAACAGCAATAATTGGAAGTTGATGATAAGAAGGCTTACTATAAATTGATTCTCCAACATTACATTGTTGTTGTATCACGTTTTAAACACTTTGACAGTTTGTAAATTGTAAAAAGTGTAGCTAAAAAAGTTTGGTTATGTCGTAGGGGAAGTGTAGTGTAATTTGATATCATCTAGGAGACCTACACTACACCATTGGTCCATTAGGCCCTACACAAGCTTTTACTCTAGGCCCTTTACAAGCTAGGCCTAAACCAAACAAACCCAATAGTAAAACATATACAAATTGTATTCTTACATGCAACATTGGTAGAGAGGAGCAAGTATGTCTATGTGATCAAGTTTTGGGTTCCCAAAGCTTTTTCCATTGTCCAACAGTATAACTATAGAATTGGAGAAGTTTTCAAAAACTTCATAATGATGCCTGTCGCCATTATCAATCAAAAAATCGAAGATGGACGCATCAATAAGGTCTAAAAGTCGTGGCCCCGACTGAGGTTTATATAGTTTCGAAGATTTAACTCTAGAGCAATATTTAGGTTCCACCTCCCACCGTGCAGGGATGTCATTTTTGTAAGTTCGTTGCCATGGATTTCGATATTTCTTGAGTTTTAGCATGTCGGGTAGCCACATTATCACTGCACCTTCCATGTAGTCTTTTTTGGCACATACAGGGTCTTGCGGACTGCAGTAGTAGCACACCCCATAGAAACAAGTGTTATTCCCCTCTTGGTAGAACGTGTCCAAAAGGTTGTCGGTAGCGACGGCCATCACTTCTCGACGTAGATTGACCTTGCGTCCCACAGTAGGAGGACTTCGTTGGAGTCCCAATAGAGTGGATAGGTGGAACGCAGCGACTTCCGCATTGTGTCTATCTTTCCCAGCATACACTGGGCCTTCAATAACTTCGTCACGTGAATACCTAACAAAAATGAGCATTATTGACATTTCAATTAACAAATCATCAAAATCAAGAGATTAGCCTACAAAGCTGTAGGTCTAAACTCAGTTGTAAATAAAACCCTGCCAGTACGTACCACTGAGGTTTGAAAATAGCTTTTTGGTTTCCCTCCAATGTAAGCATTAGTTTGAGTTGTGTACCCCTGTTGGCATTTTCGGCACGAATTATCTTAGTTGAGCAAAGAGTGCGCAAAATGCTTCCAAGCTGAGGAGCCGACTGTGGAATAATTTCACGGGGTCCAACCCATTTGTTGGCCAATGGCCAGAGACTTGTAGATATTTGTACTGTAGGACTTAAATCTTCCAGGAGTTGAGCAAGAAGTGTAGTAGATTTCTTTGCTTCATAGTAAGTAGAAGAGAGGTTAGCTAGTTTATTGTAAATCTTTTTTGATGCTGAAAAAGTTGAATTTCTCAATACAGCCGATTGTGTTTTTTTATTTTTATCTAACTTATTTGGAAGCTTTTTACTTTTTAAAGTCAGCAATGAAACTGATTTGTTGATTAGGTTTTTATTTACTAGTGGAGACATAGGATCTGCAGAAGGTACAGGTGACTTGTCATCGACAATGACATATATGAAATACACATTGACGCTCAGCACAAAAACGAAAAGACCGCCAAGTGATAGGACTGCGCACTGACGACGTATTATCTGTGAACAATTAAACAAAGAATCAGAGGAAGAAGCCAAAACTAACAACAATTAGGCCCACTTATTACTAGTTAAGTGCTTAAAAAATAATACATCAAATCAAATAGCCTAATGTCTATAGGCCTATTAGGGCCTAAGTGTTACATTGCCTTGCACCAAGGCCTATTGGATTGCATGTCATATAATTTCTAGCCCGATTAATGACGGTGTCCGTTAATCACACATATGGCCTACTGGAAGCTAGAACTGTTATGAATAAGGTATTAAATGATTAAGGAATAGATACAGGTCTTTAGTTGCTAAGCGGAATTGCTGATGAAGCTTCAAACAAAAGCAGCGTCTTGAAGGAGGGGAGCTCGAACTTGACCCGATTTTTGGACCATCAATTATCTACTTGGGTCGGACTGATGAAAGCCGAGCCTGGTTAGGGTTACCATAAGTGTCTCAGCAAAAAAGAGGACATTTGGCTCACAGATATTCGTGGACAACAAGGGGTCTGGGGCGGAGCCTTTTTACCGTCAGGATAGCGTTTAGAGCGATCTGAACAAGGGTCAAGGAAAGACAGTGGTGCCGATGCCAATGCCTTTTAAATTGAGGGGTTATTTTTTAAATGAACACTACATTTTATGACAAAACTAAGACAAGTGGCCTAGGCCTACAACACTTCCTTACGTACGCCGTACGCCGTGGACACAAGGCACGAAACGTACGGAAATGGTAACTAAATCACGTGATAGTACACTGCTTGCTGCACAGCCTGGCGTGTTGTGTGACACGCTCGGACCGGCTCGGACACGATCGGCTGCTCGTATTCGGCGATTTACGGTCGGTGGATGGTAAGTGAGGGGGCAGAAGGGTGCGCATGCGCCTCTGCATGGAATTGGGTGAAATAACCGGACATTTGCATTATTTTGAAAAAACCGCCCGGACAGACATAAAAAAAGAGGACATGTCCGGCTTTAACCGGACGTATGGTAACCCTAAGCCTGGTCCTAATGGTCGCGTATTATTGAAGATAGCTGCTGTTGACCATTAAATCGGTGGCAGTTTCTTAGATTGTTAGGACTACCTTCTTCACATTTTTCCATTTTATCTCTCCATGAACTCATTCTTAGAGACTTGTTTTCCTCATCCCCCTCCTCCTTAGCTCGATTCAGGCCAGGGCCCCTTGGCAAAGGCTTAAATTTTATCTTCAAGACTTTTAATTACCGGTACTCTTTCGGTTGGGGTCAGTCAACTTTTTAACACTGTATTTTTCCATTAAAAACTATTCTATGTCATAATTTTACACATTTATGAATAAAATACTGCACCTACAACACCTTTAACGTCGCTACAGTAAGATCTCTCTTATCCGAGTTGGATGAGACCGGGGGCACCTCGGATTTGCGAAAAACTCGGATGGCGCGTTTCATTTGTTTATTTGCTCTCGTAGCATAGCCTGATGTGGTAAAATGATATATGACACATGTAATGGATAAAGGAACATAAAATACACACGATACACTTCGTGGAGGGTATACTAAATGATTTAATAGCTTGTAAATCAAGCTCACAAACACACGTAAACAATTAGGCCTACATGTCGTAATAAAAACGTAAGTCTAGGCCTAAACTCGACGCAGTAGGCCTAGGACTAGAATGCAAACATAGGCCTAGGCTAGGCCTAGCTCTCTTTCTCATGTGGGAAAACCTCTCACTACTATATCCCGCGCTGAAGCTCTCGTCGCAAGATAAGCCTGGGAAAGAAAGAACATAAGCCCAGGAATAACAATCCTATGCGTCGTGATAACGAATTTCGTGAATCGGTTGAAAGATGATTGCATTGCGAATTCTTCTTCTTCACCCAACCATCTTTGTCAGTCAGCTGTGAGTGTGAGTTGGTTGGATCGTACGCGCATCTCGTACTGCGCACACGGCAGTGTCCAAGATTTATTGCCGCATCTTTCTCTCTTGCACTCACTCGTGGCATGGGCGCGACTCGCCGAGACGGACGGAAGCACGTGGTAGCTTACAACGCGCTCTGTCGTCAACTCCAGTTACTCTTTAGACAGCGGGCACGCTCCGCGGGAAAGACCGCAACCACGTAGCGCGTAATTTAAACTGGTGAATTATCTTAAAATCGTCTCCGGGTAATTTCTGGAACCGGGTACCCGATGTCATCCCTACTCGTAAGGCATGCCTACAAATGTATGCGAGTACATTTAAAAAAGTGCGGCGCGGCGTCTGTAATTATTTTTATGTTTTATTTACGTATTTAAAACTTTAATTTTTTTAATTTTTTTTTTTTTTTTTTTTTTTTTTTTGGGGCGGCTCGGTTAACACGGAACATCGGATAAGAGGAGATCGGATAAGAGGGATCTTACTGTATTTTAAATATAAAGGAGTTTCAATTCAACACAAAAAGTGTTTCGTTTAAAATAGCAACGTTAGAGGTAGGTAATTATTATTTTCTTATCTTTAATGGGGAGCAAAGCCCCCCAACCCCCACCGGAGCTTCGCCCCTGGACCCCAGAAACGACACACCTAGTCTTACATAATTTGGCAGCCGCACCTACAACAACCAACCCTCGACAATCCCACTCGCAAGCTCGCAATTTGCGAGTGGAAATTTGCTACTTGCGAGTTGGGTAATTTATACTCTCAAATCGTTTATTAGCACTTATCGCTTTCCCGCCAGCACCAGTTGTATTTTCAAGCTACGTCGTTTGAAGTAGCGCCTGGCCCGCGCGTGTTCACTGCGCACATACTTCCGCGCACCATCTAGCAGCCCCTGCGTCACGGTCAAGGCCCCCCTCCCCCTCCCCCCCACCCTCCACAAACCATGCACAGACAGGCACCGACCGGCTAAGTTCCACCCACTCACGTGACCACCGATACCCCCCCACCGCCCACACACTAGTTTTAACTTTCAGTAAGCAGCGTAGTCGATTTGTCGCACGTGTGTCTTATAATAGCTTTCTGTGAATTGATTATCTGTGCTTTGTGCGTGTGATTCTATGATGAAGCAGTCGAACATATTTAGTTTTTTTAAAACTAGTAGACCTAGTGTCAAGAAAGATGTGTCAATCTCTAGTGATAAGACTAAGACCGACGGTGACGAGTGCGACCAACAAGTGGCTGGTGCTTCTAGGCCTGCTGTGTCTGAACTTGCGCGATCTGGTAAGATAAGTGGCCTAATGCCAGTGATAAGACTGACGAGTGCGACCCACAAGTGCCTGGTGCTTCTAAGAATACTATGTCCGAACTTCCGCGGATAAGTAAAGTAGGGTTTTTCCGACCGCAGTGGAGTAAGGATTTTGAATGGCTTTCATTTAACAATGAAAGTCAAGTGGTGACATGTACTGTTTGTACAACAAACAAGCAGTTGCTTGATGATAAATGGGTACTTGGGTTTAAAGGACCTTATAAAAAAGAAACGTTTGTATGGCATGCTAAAAGCAAAACCCACCGCGATAGTGTTACATTCAATGACGTTGCTAAAAACCCAGCTAATTCTAAGTTGGCGCAGTGTATCAAAAAAATGGACAAAAGTATGTTTGAGCATTTGACAAATTTATTCCAAATCGCGTATTACATAGGTAGAAATGAAAAGCCATTTACTGACTTCCCGCGTCAAATAGCATTAGCCCGAAGACTAAACGTGACTATCAAAGAACAATATGACACAGATAAATATTGCGCTCAATTTATTGAATACATTGCAATGGATCTACAAGAATCTATTATCAATAAAGTAAAAGAATCACAACACTTTAGCATCTTGATTGATGGGTCGACCGACAGGGCGGGGGACGACAACGCCGATGTTTTCGTGCGCTACATACACGACGGTGAAATCAGAGAAGATTTGTTGGGGTTAATTATCCTTACGAACGGTACTTCTGCAGCTTATTACCAAGCTTTAGTCGATTTCTTAGATTCCACAAAACTTGAGTGGCGGCGTCCTAACTATCTCGTTAGTTTGGGAACTGACGGTGCGTCGAACATGGTTGGTATTAAATCAGGCCTAATAACTTTATTGAAGAAAGATGTGCCAAATTGCATAAGCATTCACTGTGTCGCACATCGGTTGCAACTAGCGATTTTAGATGCGACATCTAAGTTAAGCTATATGACCGAGTTTGATAAAATAGTAAAATCTATTTTTCATTTCTACCGAGGTTCCAATGTACGCCGGAAAAGCCTGCGCGATACAGCTTCTGTCATGGAGGTGGAAATAGTAAAGCTAAGAGACATTCATTCGATTCGGTGGGTTACCAGCAAGAGTGAGGCGATGCGCGCTCTACAAAAGAGCTATGATGCAGTTGTCATTAATCTGGAATCATTTGCCTCTGACACTTCCACGTCTGGAAGTGCAATTGCTAAAGGTATAGTCTTAAAAATGAAAACATTCAAGTTTGTCAAAATGCTTCACTTTCTGCGTGACCTGTATGCCGTCCTAGATCCCCTGTGCAAGCTCCTACAATCTAAGGAACTCGTGTTGTCACAAGTTAAAGCTAAAATAACCGTAACAATTGATAATCTAGAAACGTACATTCTAAATGAAGGACACCAAGTTAAGCAATTCTTGTCCACAATCAAACAAACCGGCGATTCAGTAATATTTAATGGTCTAAAGTTAACGCACGTAAAACAAGGAGAAGAACAGTACCAGTTGTTACGTAAAACCATCCTAAAGAACACTTCTCATTATTTAAAAGAAAGGCTGGATTCTACCGACAACGTAGTCGGGAAAAACTGTCATGTATTAGATCCTATGCAACATCCACCAAATGACGACGAGAGTTTTATTTCATATGGAAACATCGAAATCGTAAAACTCGCCGCGCATTTCATGTTGAACAAAGACATTACCGGCTATGACGAAAAGCTGAAATCCGAGTGGATGGAATTTAAATACACTACTCGTAATCTCCGGCTTGAAATTCAAGGTTATCTAAAGAAATTGAATGCGTATCGAGGACGGTTCCCATTGTTACGTCAAGTTATAGAAGCTGTGGCAAGTGTAGCGGTTTCAACGGCATCTTGCGAACGAGGATTCAGTTTCGTCAACCGTATCAAGTCAAAACAAAGATTGTCATTGGATACTTCAACCTTGCGTGACCTTCTACAAATCGCTATCAATGGGCCGTCTCAAGAAACGTACGACCCTAGTGCAGCTATCGACAAGTGGTACTTCACTGCGCCTGGGAAGCGGCATGTTGCTGGACATAAAAGGAAGCTGGCGGTGGCTGATTTATAAGTAGGTATTATGTACCGCCTGCACCGTTATGTTACATGTATGCCAACTTTTTAGATATCGCCGCAAATCGAGTTTTAGGCCAACAAACATAACACAGAACCCAATTTTTGTTGCCATATTATGTATGTATGTAGGCCTATGATGATGTATGTATGTATTACGTACCGCCTGCACTGCTATGTTACATGTATGCATACTTTTTAGATGTCGCCTCAAATCGCGTTTTAGGCCACCAAACATAATAGAGAACCCAAAAATTTTTCGCCTTCGGCGAAAAAGCCTCCGGCGGCTGGGGCTTCGCCCCAGACGTACCACTCCCCCTACTTGCGAGTGGATGTTACACGACGCGAGTGTACTTTTCGTACATTTGTCGAGGGTTCACAACAACTGTGTAAATAATTGACCGAGGAGAAGCCGACTACGTTGGAGCGCATGCCAGAGGAACGGGGAGTCAGGAAGGCGTTCCGACAGAAACCAGAAGGGCGGAGACTTCCCGGGCGACCAAGCAAGAGGTGGCTGGACGACGTAGAAGATGATATCCGCAGACTCGGCGTTCAGGGATGGAGGAGACGTGCCCTGGATCGGGATGCGTGGCGAGGAGTAGTGGAGAAGGCCAAGGCCCTTCAAGGGCCGTAGCGCCATGGATAGTAGTAAAGTAGTAAGAAATCGCTAAAAGTTACAGCTGTAAGATGGGAGCCATTTTGGTTTAAGCACCAACAAGACATTATTTTACCAATCGCCTAAAATAGAAACGTTAGAGCCTAGGCTAAAGGTTTTTGCTGTTATATTAACAAACAAAAAATAGGCTACAAAACATTTAACATTCTATTTTTAATATAAAGGACTTTCAACCAAAAAGGAGTTTCGCCACCCATTAGGCTAAACCTCTAGGCCCTACAAGAATCGACCGCTAAATTCACTATACCACAGCAGTCAATCTGACGATTTGAGTTCAATTCGGTTTATTGAAGTCAATAGGGAACTAGCCTTGGTCTCAAAAATTCACGTTTTTCATTTTTTATTATTTATAGAACACAGTTAAATAAACTTCACAATTGAAAGATTATTTTTTTTTAATCATCCGTGATAACTACGGGGGTACAAAGTTTTAGGGTTTTGAACCCCCGCGCAAACGCTCGTTGTTGGTTCAAGTGTGTTACGTAGCTTACAGCATGCTCTTCGTTGTAGTTTGTATTTACCAAGAAATATAGGTGGGACCAGATAAGCTGTTGGTCGCCGAGGGATCGCAGCACTGTCGTCCACGCACTATTGCCACAGGATCGGCAAAAAGTAGATAAAATAACGGTCTCTAAAACTGCTTTTGGAGAAAAACACGACTATTTTAAAGCCAAGCCTTGCCCAATATTATCCTAAAAATAAAGTGTTTATGAAGTGTACGAATAAAATCAAGACATTTTGATGCTCCTAAACATTGACATCACATCTGGCGAGGTTGGCATTATAAACAGCTGGAACTTTGGACACATCATGACCAACAAGGCAAAAAAACACTTTCGTAATCGTGATTACTTAAAATCATTATTTCGCTAAAACACTGACTCTGTGGGACGAACTACTTTATTCACAACTTATAGAATGTTGATTTATGTGATAACATATCACGATAACATGGCCAAATACGGTAGGCCCTACCTAATGCCAGTTGTGTGTAAATTGTAAACGTTGGCGTCCGTGCCCCGATCCGGATAAATAAAAAAAAAAGCTCCGGATCCGTGCCCCCGGTCTCATCCAACTCGGATAAGAGAGTTCTTACAGTATATGCTAAATAGAATGGTTAAAATTGATGAGGTTCACAATTTTGAGACCAGAAAAGCAATGAACAGCTGTTTATATTTAGGTATGTAATAAACAACTACTGGTGTAAGTCATTGTTTTACAAGGGTGTTAGAAGTTTTAATGAGTTGCCATAACATTAGAATGGCAACTAGTACAAAGGAATTTAGAAATAAAGTAACCGAGTATTTGATAAAGTGGGGGAGAGAAGTTTGACTATTTTGTTTAATAAATATATAATTTTAGATTCTGAGTAATAATTAATTATTATTACTCAAGTTATAGGGTATGATTGAAAATGTACTTAAATACTATAATGTAGGTAGGCCTACCTACTTGAAGTGTGTAAAATTATAATATGTAATTGCCTAATGTGTTTGTACCAATAGCGCACTGACGCTAAATAAAGACTTACGTATTATTATTATAGTCTATGGTTAAATTGTATAACGTAATTTTTCCATAGCTACGGTTGAATAGCCACAGCGATTTTCTATAATCTGTCCTTCAGGTTCCTCTCTCCAATTTCCACTTGTGAACAGCCCTGGCCAAGAAACTGGTCTTCTTCATGCCATTATTTGTGTCCCTCCAGTCCGTCCTTCCTGTGCCCAAGGCAGGTCCCTACATTTTGCCTAATCCCAGCCAGCTAGGCCTAGGCCCAAGATCACATTTCACAAACTTGCATGAGAGCAGGTAAAGTTGAAATTTACCGACGCCCAAGGCAATTTTGCATGTTTGGTATAGTGTCTACCTAGGCCTAGCCCTAGGCCCTACGGTAGGCCTAGGGAGTGAGGTTATAGTTACAGATTAGGCCTAGGCCTAGTGAGGTTATAGTTACAGATAGTGATTGCATGCCTTACCATAATTACATCTTGAAATTTCATAAGGAAGTGATGAGGCTGTTGTACTTGCTGTTAATAGAGTTAGCTATAATACCGTGCCGAAACATTTTCATAGATATAATAGTGAAAAACTTCAGGTTAATCAATATATTTGTACACCATGCGTCGCCATGATGATTTGATCATTTGATTACCTTACTTCACCGCCTTCAGAACGCAAGTTCAGAAATACCACCGCCTTCAAACCTTTTTTGTGTGGGAAATAAAAACATTTTGAGTGAGATGGAGTGAGACATCTCAAATAGAGGTGGGCAGAATCTATTATGAATTACCAAAGTTTTATTAACCATTTCAGTATTTGGAAGAAACAATTTAAATTTACCCCTTGTCTAGGCATTGGCGCCACAAGGCTGCAAATGATCCAATCTAGTCAGTGGCTTAATCGACTCTCCTTCAGATATTTAAAACACTTTAGTAAAAAAATTAAAAAAAAAAAAAAAAAAATTTATTATAATAAATTACGTTTCGGAAATGACTTCAACTTATTCCGTCTTCAGGTTTCTTGTTAAAAACAAAAACAAGATGAATATTTTTTTTTTATAATAATTGAAGACGGAATAAGTTGAAGTCATTTCCGAAACGTTGAAATTTATTATAATAAAATAGAGTTTTTCCACTAAAAGTGTTTTAAATATTATAATGAACTCTACTAACTTTAAAACTAATATCTCCTTCAGATCTCGGCCACTTGTTTCCCCTAGTACCCTTGCTTCTTGGGATTCCAGATTGTGGACGTCATGTAGTAGATTGGCTACATACATTTTGGACCACTTCAACCTCCAATTTCCATCCCAAAAAATCGTCTCCTACACAAGCTTTGGAAATAACTACACAAAATCTCTTGGGTTGCCTATTTATTTACTGTCATATAATGAAAAATGAAGCAATATTTTGAAAATATGCAAACCACAGTCCCATTGGACAATTGATTGAGCTTCAAAGCATTCTGCACCAAAACTTGCATTGTCCAAGTTCATCCAACGTCTTAATCGTAATACAATCCTGATTTGGTATCCAACTCACCCGAGACTTGAAACAAAGGGTCTCCCGCATTCAGGGTATTCATGAGAAATATTTTATAATTTCAGGATTGCGTTAAACATTGACGGTAAAAGTGAAGGGTTACTCAGCGATGTTTTTTTACCATTTTTTGTTAAAAAAAACACTAAAAAGTAAAAACTCTTAACACAGCAATTGTAAATGATTTTTAAACAAGCGCACAAAAGTGTTCATAAAATAAAACACAAAATAGACACTGACCACTAGGGATACACATCGATACTTTTTTCATTATCGATTATCAAAATGGTAAAGTTATTATCGAATCGATATTATCGATAATATCGATATCACCAACAAAGCCTGTTCCGACCTATGAGTGGAACCTCAAGTGTGGCAAGTGGAAGTCAAAATAATATAATTGCGTTCCTTTCGCTGCCTCGCTGTCATATGTTTATGGTTTCGTCATCGACTGATAAAGCTCATTTCCAAACATAAATCTCCAGTGTGACACCATCAGCCCAGCTAGTGCATAGCACAACGTGAGATAATAGTTTGGTTCGTGCACTATTGACCAGATATTTTATATTGCGATAATCGATAATGAATTTTGGTTATCGATAATCGAAATAATATCCATTATTGATTATCGATCGATAATATTGATTATCATGTGCATCCCTACTGACCACAGTCACCTCCACACTCTGATCTTCGAACGCAAATCAGTGCAACAAATAACCCGAATTCAAAATGAAATTCGCTGCACCCAGCAAAGCAACACCAAAGCATTCCGCTATCGCCGAGTGATTCTTCACAATTACCATATTGACTATCAATAAGTACAACAAACATAAGATAACATTATGTAGGTTGTGATAGAATGCCTATCAGATAGGTTAGTGTGTGTGATTGGGGGAAAGAAGAAAGTTGTGACAAAGGCCACGTTGGCCGAAACGACGTGTACAGTCAGGGTCATATATAAATCAAGAGGTCTGAAAGATACCTCTTTGACCGACATCTCGTGGTCAACTCTTGGTGCCATTATTTATATTGCCCTGTGAACTACATTATCGATCGATGGAAGTTCCCTAGACTATTTGATGTTATTAATATTATTTAGGAGGCTTTGAAAGACTCTTGGTCAACAAAATAGTCAATATCTAGAAGGCAGTCAGAAGAAAAATACAATTTTCTCAAAACAAAAGCATAAAACAAACTTTGGTGGTTTGCAAATAAGACTTGACAGCTAAGATAGAATTATTCGAAATTAACTAGAAACTAAGGCAAATATAAGAACTAAGGAATAGTCTTAATGCTATGCCTAGGCCAAGGTATCGAGATATAATGCTCTCTTTACGTTCCATGTTATATTTCTTCTAGGCTTGATAGTTTCTCTGGTGAATAGAGAATTTTCCTTTGACATTATCAGCCATGTTTCTTATTTATGTCGACAATGCAGTTCACAGGGCGATATAAATAATGACACCAAGAGTTGACCACGAGATGTCGGTGAAAGAGGTATCTTTCAGACCTCTTGATTTATATATGACCCTGACTGTACATACAAACATTGTGTATATGTTTTGAATATATATATATATATTTTTGTTTAATTAGCAAGTTTCATGCAGCTGTCCACCTCGTTTAGGTAAGCTGTTGGTCTCCTTTCTTCTATTCCCAATCACATGCAATAAAAAATCATTAGGATGGCAACAGGAATAACGGTTTAACTCACAAAGAAAATCATAACAGATTATTATTCTCTTATGTATTTTTACTGTATCAAAACATATTAATAAGTTCCACAATAGTACGGTAATATGATATACTATTGCGTACAATTTGATCTCAACTGTAGTAAGTACAGGCCTACCTACCAGTCCATCCAATGAGTTCATCCACACAATAACATTCCACTACGTACGTATACCTGGAAAGGCTGGGCAAAGCATTAACAAAATACTATTAAGAAACCATGATTGATGGTGAAACATGGGAGGGCAGGGGATAATATACTATTTTATTTTCATTTTGTAGAGTTGCAGAAATGTGTTCTACAAAATGTTTTTAATGTGTGTTTCTGTTTTATCATACAGAGGGATTTTTGTGTAGGGCATACACTAATCAAATTTTGAACAGCAAATTTACTCCATAGTCCATTCACCACACAACAAACTGAAGTCAATAGTTCAATAATGATAGTTAAAATTACTATAATATGTTTTGCCAAATACACAAGGTAGCTCAACAACAATTTTAGTTCTTTTTACATTCAATAGTTAATGTACAATACAGTACATTACTAGTTTTACTATGTACCGGTAATGGAATTCAATGTTGACAAAGATAGGTTACCCACTCAATAATCTTAGCACTTAAATGATTAATCTGATGACAAATTTTTTTAATGGACCACAAGATCAAAACGCTTACCATTAAAGTAAATGAATATATTTTAATTTAGAGTACACCCACTCCACTAATTACAAGAGGTGATTTCTAGTGAGGAACTTTATTAAATGAAATGACTCCAAACCAGCCCTGGCAAAGCCGACGCCGTCAACGAGCAAATAATAGCCAAACCAGCAACGGTGGTTGGCTACAATAAACTGATGACACCAGCATCAACAAAGCTAGCATATTTTAAGCATGTGCTTTGTTGCTAGAATGGCTCCCATGTAACCATTCATAATATACCCTCACATAGAGCTGGGCAAAATACTCAAATAAATGTACTATTTTAGATACAAAATACAAGATACTTTTAGGAACTTGTATTTTTGATACAACATACATATGTATTTTCAAAAATACTTAAAATAAAATACATTTTCCTATGCTCCTATAACATTACCGAGAAATAAGGATCAACCTATTTTTTTGGAAGGGGGATTTTGGATTAAGCAGAGCAAGTGCTTAATGTATGTCTAGATATTTATATAAATTAATAAAATTATTGATGTCGAGCTGGTTGAGGCACTTGTGTCGGCGTCGTTCATTGCAAATAGGCCTTGATCAAACGTCGTGACGGATGACAGCTGAGCACAGCCTATTCAATCGAAATCGAATTAAATCGATGCGTGCAGCCTGCATAACCTAGTGGCAGCAAGGTCAACCTCCAAGCACGTTTACATTTTTGCCACTCGGCTGTGCTAGTAACACTGAACGGGTGGGTGGTAATTCTGTTACAATTTGTCGATTTTGTTGCCACTTAGCCGTTGGGCTTGTCGCATGGCAACCACAAGATTGGAAGATGTATTTTGTTGAGAAAAGTATTTTGTGAAATACAAAATACTTTTAAAAAAACGTATTTTAGATACAAAATATAAGATACTTTAAGCTAGAGTATTTTCGATACAAAATACAAACTACAAATGTATTTCAAATACATGTATTTTTGATACTGCCCAGCACTGCCCTCACAACATAATACATATTGAACCTATTGATGATTCAAGCCCATTCAAGAAGTTAAAAACCTTCTGTTAGAACTGATAATTGAATCAAATTTAATTTGTACTGAAAGCGGGGACACACCTAAGGACCAATGACAGAGCCCCCCCCCCCCCAAAGTCTGCAAAATCTCATAAAATATATTATTATTTATTATAATAAATACCCAACAGAGTCAAAGTCAGCCCAGAACGAACGACCTTCAAATGGTAACTTGATCAAATCAACACAACAACCAATGCAGAAAACCTAAAAATTTTATCATGCAATGGGGGCCTAATTTTGTAGCACTGGAAGTACTTTGACAGCTGAATTAGGTCATATTATTGACGTTGTTGTTTAAATTAAAGTGGGATTTTAGATGCCTGCACCTTAACTACTTCATAAGGATCAACTTATGTCATAAGAAAAGTTGAAAATATTTCTCGGATGCACCTGAAGCAGAAACTCTTGGCCTAGGCCTATCCAGTGCTAGTAGAATCTAAAACTTTTTGTAGATGTCAGTCTGTGTAGTGTTTTTATTTTTCAAGAATGGTATTGGCGCGGGCTCTCATTGGTCCTTTAAATTTTAACATTGTTGCATACTAGTATCTATGATTGTTGCCATTTGCCAACTGTTAAAGTGATTGTTGATGTTACAAAATGTTTTTATTTATTTGTTTTAATTTAAATGGATGTGAATTGCATAATAAAATAACTTTTAAAATAATAATTTTTGCCTTTGATGTTATTAAGCATCATGTATATGTTGTTTATTAGATAAGAAGGCTTTTGACAATTAAGCCACTAATTTTTTCTTGTGGTTCACAAATCACATGCGTAATGGCCGCTGAGAAGTGTCAAACCCAAAGGTCATTCAAATCTACTTGTATTCAACTCAAGTAGGGTCGTGCAAAACTGGATTTTCCCATTTCAAACGAAACTCGTTACTTTCAGAGGTGTTGTCCATTGACCTTCCCAATTTCTATCGAATTTATAACCTAGCCTCAAACAAAATAGTGAAAAGTTTGGACCAACACCCCCACTAAGAAAGTATGTAAAAATTCTTCACCATCCAAAAATGTAATTTTGTTATGTCTACTCAGAAATCCAGAACCCTTTTTTGACTAAAGGGTCAGTTCCCAAAAAACTCTAAACTCTACCCAGCCCAATTTTTTTTAGGTACCTACATACCTGCACACCACTAAAAATTACCTACTACAAAAATAATTTCTTCAAACTTTTTTTTCAAACTCAAAACTTTTTATCGAAAGGCCTACTCAAACTTGGTTCAAACTTTTTTTTTTCAAGTTCAAGTTCGAATTTCGAATGTTCGCACATCATTCATTACCATCTCATTCCGTATGCAATTATTTAGTAGAGCTGCCCCCGATTGATATTAGATTTTTGTATAGTGTTTAATGTACGTATTTTACCCTGAAAAGATTTAAAAAATATAAATTTTATACTGAAGACCAGAAAAATAGGTCAACAAAAATTACTACCAATTTCAATTTGGAACAAAACCACATAAACATTCTCCTCTATATATTTAAATTTGAAATTGTTCAAAATGATTTGGCCCTGCTTTTAAAATTACTTATAATTGGGATAGCATATAATTCATAATTCATTCCCTCGTAAGTCAGATAGCAATTAAAAAATAAATGGCATTACTACATAATGTATATTCATGAAATAAAAATGTGTAGTAGTACTCCTCACTCAGTCATTCATTACATGGTTGTTTTTATACACCCATTAGTACAGTAAGTATTGTGTTCCTCTTGGATTCAGTTTTTTTTTTACATTTTTGTAATAGTCTACCAATTACCGGTATAGCATTTCTATAAGTAATATAGAAATATATGCTACATCAGTTTAACAATATATTCTATGAATGAGGTTCCATGTCACGTCAATACAATATAATAGTACATAATAGTAATTAAAATCACTTCTAGACAAGGAACACTCTAATCGATGCTGTCATAATACTGTGTGTCGTTTGTGTCACACAGAGTCCTGTTATACTAATTAAAAAACAAATTTCAATCAACCCTGATTGACATTTGCGGTCATAATGTTGTGTATCAGAAACTGCATAGAGGTAGGCTTACCGGCACCAAGCAGATTGCCTCATCTGTCAAGACGTTTGAGGACACCTACCCTAGGTACAGACACTAATTGCACGGTTATCCTTGATGTTTATACTCCGCACTTCCCTACACTATTAACGAGAAGTAGAACAACAATGAGGTCAAGTTTTAGGTTATCTCTAGACTGATCTGTTGTGTAGCTCTTGAATTGAGATAGACTTGTATCTTTGCCCTAGGATGAAGGTTTGGTGTAAAGAGGAGACTACTGGGGCTGAAGTAGCATCTAGCGCTCGCTATGGGCTTCTGCTCAGCAGTGAGGTAACCTTGCTTGTGGAAGATCATTCATCAAAGTCAGCCACCAAGGACAACATGTTACAAAACAGCTACTCAACACAACAGTCTACAGATCACCAAACAATTCAATTTAAACATGTAGAAGTTTGAACAATTCAACAATGAGGTTATGGTTATATAATATCCTGATTAAGATTAAGATCAGTTAGTCTAGTAAACCCATTTAACTGGTTTTAGTGTTTCTAAGCTTGAGAAACTCAGGGTAAGTAGAAAATATCTAATCTACACTACTGAGAAACATGAGGTGACAAAAGAACTTAAAACCAGTTTGAATGGGCTTACTGAACATCTGAAAGAGAGGTATTTGAATCTTTACTGGCATAAACCGTTAACATCTCTCATACACTGGTAAATGGAGTGAATATGAGTAAAAGAAATGTAGATATCCTTGACCTTGTGTAACAAAGCACACCTGAGAACCTACCTATTCATTGTTAGTATGTAGGTATATTGTATACTAACTAGTACTATTCATGACTTCATTTAACAACAAATAGATCAACTAAGGATGTGTATAAAAACTATAAATCATCCAAATTCATACATACCGAAACTGATTAGTGATTATTAAAAAGTGTCAGTGCCCAACAATATTGATTATTTGATACAATATCGATGTAACAGGAAAATGAAGTTCTATATTCTACATTGGATATCCATGCGTCACATGGAAAATAAAATATGATATCGTAGATTCAGCAGGTAGATTTCTTCACGCAAACTCGTGATCAACCTATGGTGCAACATTCATAGGGCCTAGGCCTCTAAGTCAGGTCAAACAATAACATGATTATTTTATAATATTTACTAGGCCTACAATTCAGTAATTAAAAGATCCATCCCATCCATCCATTATTTCATGTTTAAAACAGAATTTCTGTAAACATGTTTTTTTAAATGAATGCATTCTAGCCATAGCCGTATATAAAGCAGCCACAAGCATTTGGTCCATTTATTCAAGTCAGTGCATAAGGGAATTTGCAGATAATGATGGTTGGTAACAAATATAAACATCGCACTTTATTTTAAATACTTTTTACAGGATTTTTTCATATTTCCTTCTTGATTTTTTGCTTGAAAGAGTGGCAGCCCTATCTGAATAAGATAATGTAAAAATAATGCCGTTATCGAAAAAATAAAAATATATCGTTGAGCATCACAAAAAAATACAACTATAATCACTTATCACTATCAGGTAAAAAATGGTGAATAACGACAAATCACATTAGTTTGTCCTTTTGTCCTGCCTAACAATGTCAGCTTTTCTAAATTGTACATCATTGAGTGATGGAAAAATACGCTTCTTACCGAATTTGCAATTTCCGCCGTGTAAGCTCGTAGAGAAAACGCCAGAATTCAATTTTACTGGAAAACTCAATTAAATACCTAATTGGACCTTTCATGGCAAATTCAATATTTTCAGTTTTTGGTAGTTCCGGTCAACGTACTACTTGCTCAGCTGTTGGCCAATCCTCTTCCAATCTAAAATTGTGCTCATTACGATAAATATATACCAACATTGCGTACCTTTTTTAAACGACTATTTTTTTAATTTAGTAGTCTTGATGAAAATATTTTTGAACAAAACCCGCGAAATTTTGGATTTTTTGAACAATATTTATTTTTATTAATGACCATTTCTCATTACCTCACTTCTTCAGTTAATTAAATAGAGGGAATTACAATAAAACACATTAGCGGTTGTCTGTGTCCTGCCGTCAACAAGCCTGTCAGCTTTTCTAAATTTGTCCACGACTCATTGCAATGCATCACGGGTTATACTGCTCTCCTCTACCCATTTGCAATTCTCCGCCACGTCGGTACAACTCGTTAGAGAAACAGCTGCAGACATTCAAATTCTACTAGAATAATAAAACAAACCTCAATTGCTGCACTCCATACTTCAGATCATTCATATTTTTCATTTTATGTTAGATTCGTAATTTACTACTTGCTCAATGCTTGTTGGCCAATCATTTCTTCAATCTAAAATTGTGCTCATAACGAATAAATAAATATCCACATTGCTGAGCCTATTTAATAACCCACTATTCTAAACTAGGAGTCTTAGATGAAAATATATATGGTTTGACAAAACCATGTCTGAAAATCTGCTTTGATTCTTTTGAAGCCAATATTTAATTTGTTATTGAAAGTGAACACATGTATGCTCAAAAATACACTTCTTCAGTTTAATTAAATAAAGTAATAAAAATAAAATGCATTACGCGGTCGAGTCATTCTGCGTCTTAACAAGAACTATAAAAGATCCAAGTACACACACATTTAACATTCATATTTCTAGCTTCTATGCTTGTGTTTTGACCTTCCGTTGTCTTTGTATCTTTCTTTGCTCTGACGGTCCTTCTCGCGGCCCAGTTCTTCGGAGAAGTCGTCCTGGCAACGGTGGTGCTTGCTATGATTTCTAACCTGAAGTTCTTCAGGGAAATCCCCGCGCGATCTGTGCTTCTTGTGGTCTCTGTCTCGAGTACGATTGGGGTCTCTGCTGCTGTGACTGCTCGCGTGTCTGTCTTTCTCTCGACTTCTGTCTGCTTCCCGGCTGTGTTCACCCAGCTCACGTCTGCCCCTACCGTCAGAAAACAATTACTACTATGATAAGCTTCAAGGATTTGAAAGAGATAACTTGCAAACATAAAACATTTGTATTTCTTTTTGCCTCTCCATGTCAATTTAATCTTCTTTTCTTTCATACCTACAATGTCAACATTGAAACTAGACTAGATGCTGAGCTATTTTCTGAGTTTATGCAGTTTTATGGCTATATTTTTCCCAACTTCTACTCCAACTTATAAAGATATTAATAAAAGTATGGTAGTACCTACAGGAATGAAGTCAGTTAGGCCTAACAGGGTACTTGGCTTACCCCAATCCGTTAATTAGTAGGGTTTCTGTTTGACAGTAGATATCAATTGATACGATTATCAATATTCTCGATAATTGAATATCTTGCCCATCCAAAATTTTGGAATAACCGCTTGTTCTGTAGAACATTAGGTAGCCTATAAAATACTTTAACTCAAGGCATTAGGTCAAAGAAGTTACTTTACTAGAAAGAAAGGATATAATGAAGGACTAACCCTTATCAGTCTTTTGTCGGACTGGATCCAACAATGGTGTTTTGTACACTATACTACACCCCCATGAAAAATTTTGAAAAAAAAATCAAAACAATTTTTTTATGAATATTTTTGATGAGCGTAGCAAAGATTACATTCCACTACACTGGAGAGAAAAATCCGGAATGATTTTCTTTTTTCTTTCCTTTTCCTGTTTGTATTTTTGTGTGTTTGTTAACACGATTCCGGCTAAACCGATACTCCAATTGCGATGAAATTTTCTGGACTGCCATGTGTTTGAGCGCAAGCGAAAAATTATTTCTCGTGAAAATCGCAATTTTACGATTTTTTTTGTTTAAAAAAAAATTTCTTCGACTTATAAATAAATAAATACATAGTAAGTATTTTTATTCATTGGACAAATACATGGTATCAGTATAACACAATTCTCTGTAAAGAGAGATAGTGCAATGAATAATTTTAATTTTAATAAAATAACTAATAATATTAATATCTAGGATGAACGTACAAAAAATGAAATATAACTGAGCTAGGCCTTAAACTCTGTAATATAATATATATATATATATATATATATATATATAAATATAATGTTTAAACTTGGCTTTATAGTAGGCGACTATGACGCTGTTATGTTAGTACTTTAGACAGAAATTAAAAAAGTGACTACACCGGGGTATGAACCCATGATAAGCTATATATACATACAGCATATATATACATATTATACATATAAATATACATATAAATAAATATATATATAATATATATACGTTGTTGTGTTGTATTGACGTCCAACTAGGACTCCAATTTTAACAAGGTACGTGGTTTTACTGTAAAATATTTTTAAATGACATCATATACCAACCACGAAAGTCTAAAAAGTAAAAACTCATATATATATATAATAATAATAAATTGTATTTAGAGTCTACCCACTCAGTTATAGAACTGATTTTCAGTGGGGCTAAAAAGCTATATCTAGCACTAACTTGAACTAAACTAAAATAAAGTATAAACTTAAGTTAAGTTTGGAGAAGGGTTGACAAGTTGGGAAAGCAAAGAGAACATAAATCCCAGCCTGAAGGGCTGGGGGCGACAAAACATTTCACCTGCTGATTGACAACTGCAGCTTATATAAAGTTGTTACCTTAATTACTACCAGACTAGAATTAATAAACTTAAGTTAACTGAACAGGTGTATGATGTGTCTAGTTTTGTTAAAACTTAAAAGTAGCATAGCCTACATAGGAAAATTGTATAATTCGTGGTCATACACACCCAAGATAGTAATAAAATCTATTAAAACCTGTTACTAATTACATTTACATATTATCTGTCTAGATTTATCAATAGTAGTAGTAGTAGTAGAAATCTTTATTTAGCATTTTGCTATTTTTACATACACATACACAAGCATATTATTATACAATTAAATAGGCCGATTTATGAGTTCCCTTCGATACGATATCGATACGAGCCGATTTTTTCGATATCGATATTTGGTTGAATATCGAAAAAATATCGAAAAAAATAATTAATTTGAAAAGAAAATAAAAGTCTAATTTTTTTTTTTTCAAAAACCAAGTTTTGATTTCTAATGTTCCACGTTTCAATTGCCTGTGAAAAAATATTATAACTTTAAAACTTTTGTTCTCATCACCTTTTGTCTCCTCCCCTTACAACTTGTCGCTACACTTGTCCGTCCCCCCTTCACCTGCTGTGCGCGCATAACCAGCCGGCCGGCCGGCCGTGTGCAACTCGAGCAAGCCCCCCTCTCTTCCCCTCCCGCCAGATCAGTTGCTTGGCCTTCGCCTGTGACACATGTTCTCTGAGTTGGCTGGCTGTCACATCCACAGCAGTTGAGGCATTCTGTTTATCGTTCGTTATCTTTGAAGTGGGAAACGTTCCGTGGACCGTGGGAGCGTGTGGACACGTAATAAACAGCACGCGAGCAAGCTTGACAATAACTCATCTCGAGGACTTCAAGTTGTGGTAAGTACTGTTTTTATTTATGAGTTTTTACTTTTTAGTTATTTGAGTGATTGTTTCATGTTTTACAAGACCCGACTGTATGCTTTTGACTAGACACTCGACTCCACTCTGACCGATCCACGCAGCGCCTGCGCAAGTGGCCAATCGCCGCGCCGCCTTTCACAGTGACATCACCCGTGAGCCCGGGACCTTGCACTAATCACGATGTTGAGTGTTCTTGAAGCCAAAGAAGGAAGGAAAACTTTTTCTACATACTAAGTCCTTCATTATTAATAACAAAAATGAAAATACCCTTTATAAAAGTTTAATAAGTTAATAACCACCCAAGTGTAATAAATCAATAAAATGAATAAATACAATGGTTTGGAAAATACTTTGTTTTTATTTCACTGCAAACTGCTAAGGGGGAGGGGATATTAAAATACGTGTATTGCTTTCGATATATCGATATCGATATCGAAATTTTTGTATAATATCGATAATTGAACTTTATGTTTTAGCCCAGCCTTAGTATTAACCCCCTTGAAAATATAACGGTACTTGCGTATCGCTTCAATTGACAATCGCTTGGGCTTTGATCACCCATATAAACGCATTGCTATACCCGCTAGTCCAGCTTCCGCCGCTGGTTTTGCCCGGCCTCAAAAACATATTAATTTGTTCTAGAAGTTTAGGTTTTCGCACACAGCTTGATGAAGTTCCGTAGTTCATCGCTAGGTAGCAGCACAGCCTGTTTGTTATTTCCGACCTCGTGTGATCACCCGATATAATTGTGAACGACGAGATGTTTTGATTGTTTGTCATAGGCGCCGACTACGGGGGGGGCTCAGGGGCTAAAGCCCCCCCTAAAAAATCTAAGGGGGGGCTCAGCCCCCCTGAGATTTTAAACTTTTTTTAAATTAATTGTACTTGATTGTTTGAAAAAACATTATCTGGTGACAATATCCCGATTTAGTCATCTGGTCATAATTTTCTGAATGATATCAATGTATTTTAGTGAGGGATCGATCTTAGCTCGATAAATTGGTAGAATAGGGCTAAGTGCAAAATGTGTTGCTAATTTCTTCTTTAGTGAAAAAATCGGAAATTTCCTTAAAAATTGACAGAAAATTTGGGCGGAAAGGCTTCCCGAAGTTTTGAAAAATCAAAATTGCTAGAACAAGCAGAAGAACGGTGTTACAGAAATAGAATTTTTTTTAAATTTAGCTTTTTAATAAAAACACAAAAACTTTGGGTTCCTGCCCTGTCCAAAGTTGGGAAAAGTCCAAATTATATAGATAAGCAAATTGCAAATTGAGACAAGAGTTTTTCCTTTGGTATAGTAAGTCTATTGGAGATTTTTCGCTCTTTCATAAAAACCCTATCTTTAAAAAAGCTTATGGTTACTTTGAGCCCCAGGGCTGTCGAAATTGTGTTAACAACGTGCATATTGTGATAAGAATTGTTTCATTTTGTGGACTTATTAGAAATTGCCTAATCTTTTCACGTAAATATTTTCAAAAAAATTTCAATTTAACTTTGGGCCCAAAGCTGCCGAAAGTAAGGACAAATTATTTAATCATTGCGGAATTTTTCGGATGAACAAAGTTAAGATGCAAATTGGAACTTAAATCATGGATTTACAAGGCGCATGGATATGCATCTCTTGGTTAATTTGTGTACTGTGAAACAAGCCCCGAAAAACAAAAACTTGTCAAACTGTCGCCATTTTCGCCTGTTTACACAATTATTTACATTTTGAAGTGTCAAAATGGCCGCCAATTTTATTGTTGCTATAAGTTTAGGCCTAAACAGGAAACGAGAATTGCAGACGCACCGGTGCGCCCCATAATGTTGCAGGTCCAGTAACGCCAGTTTCTAAGTCCATGCTTAGATAGATGAAAAATTGTCCATTCTTTCATAAAAACACCATTTCAAAAGAATCTGATTGTTACTTTAGGCCACATGGGCTGTCAGGGGTAGGCCTAAAGCAGCCTATAGGTTTTAAAAATAATTGTGGTATATACACAATAATTGTTTGGACTAGAATAGAAAAAAAATCGAGCGGTAATTTTGAGCCTCATGGTTATGTATCCAAAGTGGGGAAAATCAAAACTTCCAAATAAGCAGAATAATGCTGCAATTAGGATTAGATTAATCGGAAAATTTTCGCTCTTATAAAACACCATCTTTAAAAAATGGGGTGGTAATTTAGGCACTAGGGTAGTTTAAGTGACTTTGGATTGCCATGGGCCAAAAAGGCTTTAATCAAAACCAAACTTTATGTTCTCAGTTCTTTATTCAACGAATATATTTGAGCCCCCCCTGAGATTTTAAGAAGTCGGCGCCTATGTTGTTTGTTGTTGCTTGCTGCTAAATATGGCCGATTCTCGAGCTTGGAAGAGAATAAAGCTGAACGATAAAGCTATTTTCGACCATCTGTTGTCCTCTGAAGAAGATAGTGGCAGTGATATAAGTATTGTCGATCATCTTGAATCGGATGTAAGTGAAGATGAATTGAACAATCATGTTATTAGTGACGATAATGAATCGGGGAGCGACAGTGACGGGTATAGCCCTAGCCCAGATGAAGATGATGACATTTCATCTGTCAGTGATGGTGAAGACGGTGGAGGAGATGTCGGTAGGCCTAATATTCGTCGTAGAATATTACCTAGGCCTAGGCCTAGACAAGTAAGGTCTAGACCTGATGATTGGTTATAAAGTAATAATATTCCCAATGTTGTGCGTGATCCATTCACTGCCTCTAAGGGCGTGAATATGAATCTAGGCCTACGTACTGGCTCGTCACGTTTAGAGGTCTTTGATGAATATTTTGATGAGGCCTTATTGCAACTGATTTCCGACGAAACGAACAGGTATTCTCTGGAAATTAATATGCAAAACTTTGATCCTACTTCTGTCAATGAAATAAATATATATTTAGCACTTTGTATGTTGATGGGTGTAACCCGAAAGACAACAATTCAATCATATTGGAGTACTATTCCGTCTATTGACACACCAATATTCCGTGAAACTATCCCTAGGAAAAGGTTCCTTGACATTAGCAAGGCATTACATTTTTGGGTACTTGTTCATTAACCGGGACCCCCCTCAATTTTTTGTTAATTGGTCCCCCATCGTCGTTTTTTTACTTGTTTCGGTTTACAATGAATAATTACAACTTGCGAGGAGTTGAATATGACTCTGACAGTAAACTTGACTCACACTTTCAACGTGACTCGAGCTAGTACAGTTCATTGGAACGCGTAGGCCTATGAGAGCAGTCGTCGCCGTGCAGCTGACATTGACGTTCACGGACACCAAATGAACCTTCAAAACCTTTAACGTCACTATTTTAAACGAAAGTACTTTTCCATTGACAGTCCTTTATATTTAAAATAGCGATGTTAAAGGTTTTGTAGGTGGAGTATGTTGGCGTAGGCCGTGTCACTCCTGGCGCAAAGTATGTAGCCGGAAAGGATGTTTTCGAGGCTTTGTTCGAAATAATTGTGTTTTCCTGACCTCCTGAAACTCAGATGGAGGAGATGTAGTAGTTATGATTGTCTAATGAAATGGTTTTACTGAATTCTTACATTTTTTGGAGGGGGTCCCGTTAATGAACAAGTACCCATTTTTGCATCGATGCAACAGTCGACCCTGACGACCGTTTGAAGAAAATTAGGCCAATTGGCTTGTTCACGCAAAGCTCCACGCAGATCGCGCCACTGCACTAACCCCCAAAACCAGAGTCCACTAGATACTTATTCCGAGCTGCTTGTTAGGTATCTAGTGGACCCTGCCCTAAGACCGTGGCGGTGTTTGAAATAAACTATGTATAGCAGGCTCTGCATTGTCAAATCTGTATGCTTCCTCGATTGTTTGTTTACGTATTGTTTTACCATTCCTTCTTTAATCAATGGTTTTACGTAAGTAGTCATACGGCCTATTTCAAGTAATTTTATTCAATAGCATATTTTGTTTGTTTAAACTTTTAAACAATGAAAACGTGAACGATAGGAAAATTAAAATAAGAGCTGAAAGCACATGGCGCCGTTGAAGTCTAAACCTTGGGGCCTAGCCAATGACGTACATAAGCTTTGCGTTGGGCCTAGCACTGTTATTGAGATTAGACCTAGGTCTACTTGGAATTTAAGGCTACTAAGGACTAGGGCCTAGGCTTTTCTTCAGCATTAGATGTAGACCTAGGCATATCAATAACATGGTATTATTAATTAGCAAGTATAGGCCTAGGCCCTACTTGCATACGCCTCAGCAAAGCCTAGGGCTTAGTCCAAGCCAGTGTTGATTTGTTGACATGAGAGAGGTTACGTAGGCAGGAGGCCGAATAAAGGACACAATTGTCAGTTATTATGTGTGATTGTATTTATTTGTAGTAATAAACACGACAGTATGCCCTCCTCTCTCCTTACACGAATACACACAGCAATTGGGCATTTTGCTTTCAACATAAAACTATGCAAACTGACAGTAAAAACAGTAGGCTGCTGACAGCTATGAGCAGCCATGACACCCGCAAGTTGGGCTATCACCGCCGTCTACACTCTACATCCGCCTTTACAGGCATCCAGACGGCGGTGGGGGGTTAGTACAATAGCGCAGCGTGGTGAGTAAAAGTCGCAGTGAACAAGCCAATTATAGCTCCTCTGCTAACCAACTTCAAAAATGTATACTCCCCCGGACAAAATATTTCCATTGATGAATCGCTCATGAAATGTTGAGGAAGGCTGTCCTTTATACAGTACAACCCATCTAAACGGGCAAGGTTTGGGGTAAAATTTTACAAGCTTTCTGACTCCAAGACAGGCTATGTTTCAAGCTTTAAAATTTATGTCGGGCAGGACAAAGTAGACGACATGCCAGCTAGCCACAAAGTTGTACTAGATCTGTGTGAATCGGTGGATTGTCTAAATAAAGGCTTTTACCTTTATTTAGATAACTGGTACAGTTCACCGATTCTTTACTGGGAATTGTTTGTATTGGGCACAAATACATGTGGAACTGTGCGGGCCAACTGCAAAAATGTTCCGAAAGACTTGATGTCGGAAAAGTTGCTGAAGGGTGAGATGTCTTTCCGTACCTGCAATAATGTTATGGCGCTGATGTGGGCAGACAAGAAAGATGTTAAAATGCTATCCACTATGCATGGACCTGAGTTTGGGGAAACAAAAAAAAACAGACAGAACAACAGGAGCTGTTCAACTAAAGCCAGTCTGTATAATTGACTACAACCATGGAATGGGAGGGGTTGATCGGGGCGACCAACTCCTTAGTGGCTTTTATATCATGCGCCGATACTCCAAGGTCTATAAAAAGATTTTATTTTATTTCATTGACATGGCCATGCTAAACAGCCACATAATACACAGAAAAGTAAATGGGAAAATGGATGCCTCGTTCAACGAGTTCAAGAGGAAGCTGGCAGAAGAGATTCTTTTGCACACTCCGAGACCGGACTACAAGAGGAGGACAAGTCTCCCTGGACCATCTCCTCTCAGGTTGTCTGGCAGACACTTCCTAGTGAAGGTGGAACCAACAGCAGCCAAGGGGTCCAAGACAACCAAGAGGTGTAGAGTCTGCTTAGAGAAAAAATCAAGAAAAGAAAGCACATGGGAATGCGACATGTGCAAGATCCCTCTCTGCATGGAGCATTTCAAGTCATACCACACTCTAAAAAACTACTGAAAGGGTAAATAAAAATTATATTTCCACATCAGGGCATAGATGAAGTTCTTGTGATTAATTTCATGTATTGCTTTTTATTGTAGGTCATCTAGATCCACAGCAAAAGCCATTTGTCTGACGGAACACATATTTCTTTTTTTTGCAGATACTGTACCTGCAGGATTTCTAGGGTTTTCAAGAGGCACAGCTGTCGGATTTAAGAGGGTTAAGTAGGAGTAAAATTAAGAATATAAGCACGGCATTTTTGTTTAAAACTACAGATGACCTCCTTTCCTCATTCCCTCAGTACTAGCATAATATATAATATAAGTATAACATCAAAAGATGATGCCGATGTGGGTCAACACAACAATACAAAGTTAGTGAATAATAACAATTTTCGTATAAGTTTGCCCCGACCAGACATCGAACCCAGAATCTCTGAGATTTTGAACCAATGCTCTACTAACTGAGCTATCGGGGCCAACGACAAACCGTTACTAAACTGCTACGTCCTCAATGCAGGCTTATGATTAAAATCCTTGTATTCAACAATACAAAGATATCAACAATAGGGGCTAATAACAGAAAAATACAGAACGAAACTTTGAAATACAGACTACGCGCTGCATTCGAATGAAAACATTTTAGGAGGGTTTCACTGTACAAGTAATTCAAGCATAGTTACTGCCATCAACCCACCTACCTGTCTCTGCTTCGGTCTCGCCGCTCTTTGCTGTGGCCCCTCTTCCGGTCTCGAATTACTTCTGGAGTGTGAACTCGTTTCCTATCCCGATCTCCATTTGGGCTGCCATATCCCCTCTTTTTTTCTCTTTCTACAGGACTGTGCGGTCTTTTACTATCCCGTTCTCTTTCACCTCCACGAAGTCGCGAGAACCTGAAACAAGAAAATACATTTGACATTCAGTCAAGGAACAAATTTGAAGACAATTTTATTGATTGAAGTAAATGTGGGGAACAGGGGTGGAAGAGGCGACACATCAATTCAATTGTGAACAATATAAATTTATTTACTTGATTCTTTTTGACAATCATAAAGGTTTTGTTTTCTATTTCCCCACAATAGCCTACCTACTGCTTAACAGTAGCACCCGTAAACCAGGGTGTGTGGTTTTTTGTAGGGAAGTAAAAAAAATACAAAATAATTTTTTCAATTTTGTAGCTGAAAAATAGATGTTGTTTTGTTTTTGTTTCTATGTTTTTTGTCTGTTGTCTCTCTCCCGGACAAACGGCTACTCCAATGAAATCTTAAGGTGACCTTCGAAATCTCTGACTTTAGACCTACCTACCAAGTTTTTGGGTACAATCAAAGAAATATTTCTCATGAATATGAATATCATACTTTCACATTTTTTTTTAAATTCTTAACATGATTTTTCCGGGACTTTTGGCTTTCCAGCGGGCAAACGACTACTCCGATCTGTATAAAACTTTACGAGAATGTTCCAATCACTTTTAACATAGATATTTAAATATTTGTCATCCTCATAATATTATCATACTTTTAGGACACTGAGAGATTGACATGACTTCGCAGCGTCGCACTTTTTCGTGGCTGGCACGACGAGTGCGTGTCAGTTCTCGGCCTCTTTCCAACTGGCAAGCTCGCAGTCGGTCGCCTCGCATAGTTGAAGGCAACTTGAAGGCAGACATAATTCATGCATGTCCTTGTCTTTACAAAACACGTAACTGGCTCATACGAAACACGATAACAATGACGACACGAAACAGTAATGAAAGGACAAAAGTTAACAAAAAAAATTAAAAATGCTCATCCATCAACAGGACTGGAAAAAGCGTTTGCGAAACAGCCTAGTAATTGCCACTATCAGCGTTTAAAAATTTGCCTTGTTGGCAAGTGATGCAAATAGGTCTACTTCCACACATTTCAGAAAATCTATTTATATTTTGTATGGAAAAGACTCGGAACTCTGGTTTTTGAAGCTCCAAAAGAAGTAGTACTAAAAGAAAACTCAATTTCCATCAATGATTTTTATTTTAAAAATGCTTAAATAAAAAACAACCTGATATAAACACCAGTTTCAACTGCCGCAGCTCCTATTGTATCGAGCTTATGAAACCAAGATAGATAGTGTGTGGGTTCGAAAAATAAAACTTTCTAAGCTGTAGTATTGGGATTCTTTTAAACAGGGAGGACCACATATTTGAAGGCTCACCTTTCAGCCTCTCCAAATGAAACTTCTTCGTCCGGTATGTGTCGGGCTTCCCGTGCAGGTGGAGGTTTGGGAGGCGGAACCAACGGTTTGACAGGGACCACTACCGGCGGGAATCTCTCAGCCATTTTCTTCTGCAGATTCTGTTGAATTGGCACCGGTATCCGCGGGAAGAGGGTGGAGAACCACTCGAGTTTTGTGAGAAATGCGCGGAGCATGTCGCCGATGGTCATCACCTGGCCACCTCCAGCCTTCACATCCATGCTCTAGAGACAGACCGATGGTGCATTAAATTAGTCAGTTAGCAGTTGCATCAAGTGTGTTAGCTAGGCAGATCATTTTGTGAACTTAAATGCACATAAAAATCAGGTTTTGAAAAATACTGGTTGCCGTGGCAACTAAAGTAAACCCCGATTTTAACCAAATAAGACCTACCGTTTGGCAGGGTAAAGATAAATTATGAATTATGATTTATGTAACATGTATTCTCATTTGACCGACCTTGATCATTAACATAAAAAAATCAAGCCCTAAGGTAATCACTTAAGAAAACCCGTACGTATTATTTCTTATTTGCCCTTCTAATTCTGCGTAGGTAGAGCTTATATACTAGATACTTTGTGGGTTTTGGGTTTTTATATTTGCTATCAATGAAACAACTACGTAGGCCTACCGATACTTAATAATGTCGTAAGTCATTCCTTCGACTGGCTTATTGGCAAGTAGTCAAATAAATGCATAGGACAGTTAAGATTTGATTTCTTTCAGTTCCTCGACTTCACCCAAAACCCTTCCATCTTCCAAATTTATAGCCTATTATTTTATCTATATAGTACATACCATGGTAGCTTTAGTTATTTTAGTAACTTTACTCACGATGAGTAAAGAAAGACCACTACATAGTTGGTTGAAACGCATCAGCAACTTGTCTGTTTCATCTTTGTCTGTGCAACCTACCTAACGGTTTTTAAGGTAAGCTGTCGTCCTTCTGTAGGTACCTTTCCCCACTCTCAAACATACCTATTTGTTCATGTTCCAAGTTTAAACAGATTGTTATTGATATCATAAATATTGAGGGATAATTGAACAACAAACAACGGTAGGATCGTATTTGAAGGATTGACGTTCTATAAAAAACCTAGTTGAAACCTGCAATCCACCCTGAACTTTTATCATTCCAATGAGTAAATAGCATGAAGGTTAAGCAAAATACTGTAAACAAGCATTTTGATGTGGGTACCTCAGGGTCTTCAAGATATGCATCATACCAGTCCCACAGATCAGCTGGAGGCTGTGTATACCTGTAACAAGGAAACAAACGACATTCACTGAAGTATACAGACACATACTTTTCATTTAATTAAAGTATAATGTATAATATCCTCTATTACTATCCTTTAAGTGGTTTAAAAAGGATGACAATAAATAGGCCGACTTACAGCTAAATGCAAACCAGCTAGTGTGTTAAAATTTAAGCAAAGCTCTTCTACAAAATGAAAATACCTAAAATGAAAAAAAAAGTTTAATTGGAATATCTTGAGGTATTAATGTAGGCCTACTGTAAATTGGAAGTTTTGATTTTATACATAGGCCTAATAATATAAAATACGTAGTGGTGTGTGGGCACCAGGGATGTGGGAACGTTTAAACTTAAACTTAAAAAAAGTTTGAAGTTTGGAAAAAAGTTCTCTTTTTTTGTTAATTTGTAATGCTGTGCAGGCACTCATTGTTTGACATGTCAAAAAATGGCTATCAGTTCACAGGTAAAAATTTAAAAACAAAAAATTGGATGGTGGAGGGGCCGGTCTAGAAATTACATACTTTCTTGGTGGAGGTGCTGGTCCAGACTTAAAACTATTTTACCTATTAGGCCAAAAACAGTTTGATATCACTTTAAGTTTGGTTCGAGTTTGGTTAAAATTTTTTGTGAAGTTTGATTTTCAAATCTATGAAAGTTTGAGTTCGAAATAAAAATAGTGGGTTCGCACAACCCTAGCGAGCACCCAAAATCTCGGGTCAGGTATTTGGGGGCTGACCCGATAGGCAATGAAGGTGCCCAATTTCAGGTTAACCAAAAAATACATTTTTGGGATGATGACTGGAAGAACTGTCAAAACAATTTTATGTTTATATATTTTGTACTAAATGCCATTCAATGAAAATAAATACAGACATTAAAAATTATAAAATGAATTAAGAGAAAACTATAGTGTAAGATTCTTGAATTCATGAATCATTAGGCCTTGCCTATCTACCTTCTTTTCCCTACGCTGCACTAAAATCAGGAGCAGTTTACTACCTGAACCAGGTTGTTAAACCTCTACTTGCACAGTCCTAAAAATAGGCCTAGAATACCATGTAACAAAATAAAAGTTGAAACCAAATGAAAATTATAATGTAGCCTAGATATGTAGTAGGAGGCTTACAAATAAGGCGGTCATGTAATAAATATCGGAACATTGAATAAATGATCATTTGCAAATGAATGAATGACTATCACAACAAAAGCTTAAAAAGCTAATGAAGGTCTTTCCGTCGCATTTTGTCACCAGGGCATAGCACAGAACAACCCGGTCTAGGACTGCTTTTTAAACATAAGAACAGAGAATTCTAGCGTCCGTAATGTTAGCTACTCTACTTTTATAACGTGGGCCTAGTCGGCCATAAAGCGTGTCAGGATAAATTAGTAAATAATAACACGGATAACGTAGTTAAATAAGTTACGTTTATATTTAACCAGACTGTATTTTACTTACACGTTGCTACTGCATTTCTCTCGTTGCTAACCATCCATCTAGTAAACAACTCTCATCATATACACACACTGCCTTGCTGTGTTGTCATATTTCTAACACTCGGCCTTCCTGCCAGATGATCGTCCTCGATCAGAAACGAACTAATTAAAATTAATATTGTTTAATTATGGAACAGGACGTGGAACTTTCTACAATTATTTACGGACGTATTCTTCAAGGTAAGCAGGTGGAGCTCGTACTCTGCGTTGGTGTCCTGGGGTATCGGTTCTATCCACTTGCTCCTCTTCAAGCGACTGGTCGGAAACCGAGGCTGCAGAGTCTTCGTCCGATGTTGCATCTTCTTTAGGATCCAAACGCCAAGGTTTGAGTTGTGACACATGAATAAAATCTTCCACCGTGTTGGGGAGCTAGTTGGGCGACCTTGTACGTGTCGTGTGGGTAGCAGTTCGTGATTACCAGGGGTCCCCGAAACTTAGGCTGCGTCTTGGTGGGTTGACCCGTATGAGCAGGTGTCGTCTTCATTACTACTATCTCGCCTACCGTATACTTCAATCCTGCATACTTCTTCTTGTCGAAGGCCCGTTTAATAGATTCTTGTTTGTTTAGTATAGTTTGTCTTGCTTCTTCTTGCAACTGTACTGGTGACTCCCATTCGTTACTATCTAGATCGGTGAGTGATCGTAGCAACCCGTCGTGGAATCTAGGTTGGTAGCCATGAAGAAGTTCGAACGCCGATTTTCCTGTGGTCTTGTTAATCGCGACATTGATGTCACATTCGACATGAGTTAATTTCTTGTCCCAGTCTCTATGATTGGGGTCTTGTATGGCGATAGCAATTATTGGTACAATCGATCGATTGGCTCTTTCTACTTGGCCGTTGCCCTGGGATGTTTAGTAGAATTCAAGGTATGATGAATACCATTTTCTTGGCAGAATTCTTCAAACTTCTTAGACGTGAAGCACGAGCCTCGATCCGTGATGACTTGTTCTGATAAGCCCCTTTGTAATACAAAGCTATCAAATGCTTTTAGTACACCTTGTACTGACGTGTTCTTGGTTGGGTAAAGGTGAACATATTTTGTCAAGTTGTCCACAATGACCAACAAGAATTGATTACCCTTGTTACTTGTCTCGTTGTTAACTGCCTTGTTGTTAACTGCCTCGATGTTAACTGCCTCGTTGTTAACTGCCTCGTTGTTAACTGCCTCGTTGTTAACTGCCTCGTTGTTAACTGCCTCTGACGTCGTCTTGTATGGTCGGCTGTTGAACGGTACACTACCGGAGTGTTCAACGATGTCCATCGTGAGAAGTGGCGTACACCCTAGCTCGTCCATCGTGAGGGCAAAACAGTCTCGATGTTCATTGACCAGTTGCAATAGCTGATCCCTTTCCTGGTCTCCAAGTTGAGGGTCCACCAGTAGTTCATCACGCTCAATTGGACGTTTAGAGACGTGTGGCGTTTCTCGTGTGGCGTACTCATCAACTTCAAGATTAAGAACTTGTACCATCTCTCCTCTACCCAAGCATTGGTCCTTTCCTATTTGTGCACTCACTCGACTAGTGTTCATGATTGGAACCATCAACTTTCCGTCAATCACTTCGCGAACACCCTCGACTCCTGAAGTCTTCCACAACATAGGACCCGTCTCGGAGCCGCGTGTCCCCACTTGGATAAAGTGTACCGTATTTGGTGTATTTACAATTGGTTCATGATGGTTGGACTTCTGTTCTGTAACTTTAACGTTGTAGTTATTTGGCTTGGAGGGTTTGTCCCTTCCCATCATGTTAGTAATACGTTGCCTTTCCACCTCTTCGAACTCTCGCAAGCCACTGAGTAATTCGTCTGCGTTTTCATGCTTTTGAGATAACAGGTGGTTAGCTAATGTCTGGGACCAAAGGCCTACCGCTATTTGTTTCTTCGTGTCATGGAAATTAAGGTTAAGGGCTTTACACAACTTCACTTTATTATGGAAATAACTGTGAGTGCTGTCTCCTCTTTGTTGAATACACAACTCCATTCGTTTCCAGCGATCAACTACACTGTCTTCTCCGATAAACGTTCTGGTGAAACTCACCGTGAAAGTGTCCCAGTCGGTCAGCACGTCGCTTCGAGCTTGATACCAATGGCTGGCCGCTCCCGTCAGATGAGTTCGTGCTGACTCCAGTCGGAAAGTTTCATGCCAACGGTGTAGGTCGGCAGTAGTGTTGATAATCTTCAACCACTCTGTTGCGTTCATTCCAGTAGGTTCTCCAGTGAAGTATGGAATCGTTTTATTGAGGTCAGGCATTACCTGATACGTTTGTCTTGTCACATCTTGTTGACGAGGTGGTATTTGAGATTGTTGACCACCAATACCCACATTTCTAATTAGCATATTCATCATTTCGTCACGTTGTCTATCTCGTTCAAGCATCATTTGAATCAGCTCACGTGTTGTCAGTTCTCCTGCTGGCTGAGCTCCAGCTTGCCCTTGAAAGTCGCCTCCTGGGCCTACATTAGGTTGAGCCCCAATTTGCCCTTGGACATCGCCTCCTACGTTAGGTTGAGCTCCAATTTGCCCTTGGACATCGCCTCCTACGTTAGGCTGAGCTTCATCTTCATCAAGATAATTAAATCGTATCATCTTGTCTTGTGGCTTTTATCTTTAGTCAACTGCTGTCTGACAGATCGTATAGCCTACCACAAAATCGCGTACCGGTAACACGTTTTAAACACAAAACACACAAGTCTTCGGCACTGCACTTTTGAGAAACAATCCCACTTCTGAAATGTTAGCTACTCTACTTTTATAACGTGGGCCTAGTCGGCCATAAAGCGTGTCAGGATAAATTAGTAAATAATAACACGGATAACGTAGTTAAATAAGATTATCGTTTATATTTAACCAGACTGTATTTTACTTACACGTTGCTACTGCATTTCTCTCGTTGCTAACCATCCATCTAGTAAACAACTCTCATAATATACACACACTGCCTTGCTGTGTTGTCATATTTCTAACACTGGTTAGTAGTACACATTATTTACACTGGTGTTAGATAGGATCCAACTGCTTCCCTTCGAAAAGTGATGGTGGCTGTTGAGTTTATTGAAAAATATAGCAACACAAACATATACAAAACAGAAAAATACGATACGTTTCGACACAAGGTCTTGTTCACTCAAGAGAGAAAGGAGAATGTGGTAACTGATTGCAACAATCAAAAAACAAAACAAAAACAAAAAACAAAAAGGTGGCTAAAAATATAAACAAAGTCAGAGAATATGGACAAATTTACAAGGCACTGTAGGTGGGTGTGGCTGTGACAGGTAGGCAGTGGCGTCACTAGGGGGGTTTGGGGGGGGCGTGCGCCCCCCCAATCGCAATCCGCGCCCCCCCAATAATTTCCTTGTTTTACTTTTTTTTACAATTAACAACCCACAGTCACAGCTGCACTTTACGCAAATATCACTACTTAAAATAATTTGATAAGCATTACTTTATTAAACTTATGATGTACCGGTGGGTAATTTCTTATTAAAAGACACGAGATTTAAAAAAAAATTACTGATGTCAACTTTTGCTAGTTGTTGAGAATTAATTCACTCGACAATTAAATTGTCTAATTGTGAAATGTTCATTTCCTTCTTTTGTCCAAGCCCAATAAAAATGGTGAATTTACTTATAGAACAACAATAAAACGCACTGATTTGAATCAAAATTACCTTGTAATTTACAAAGTTGTAATTGAAAAAATATATAGGGCCAAGCCTCTCAGAACCTCACCTTAAATTCGATCATATGAATCTTTCCTTTCCCTTGTCCGAAATCATTAGTAACAAATAAATGTGTATCTAAATTGAAAACAAGATCTAAAGTTATTATGTTGCCATGTATATGCTGTGAATTGTAAGCTCGACATGACGACAAAACAAATTGACGCACACAAACTACAATGTTTTGGTATTGCATTCAGCCTAACGCTTTTTTCTAAAACGCACCAAATGCACTCAAAAAAACTGATTTTCAAAATTTTTGCCTGCGGCGCTATTCATGGGGCAGTCTTGAAATTTTAAGACTGCTCTAAAACGCACTGATTTGAATCAAAATTACCTTGACATTGAAAAAATATATAGGGACAAGCCTCTCAGAGCCCCGCCCTAAATTCGATCATTTGAATCTTTCCTTTGTATTGTCCGAAATCATCAGTAACAAATAAATGTGTTTTTTAAATTGAAAATAAGATCAAACGTTATTATGTTGCCATGGATGCTGTGAATTGTAAGCTCGACATGACGACAAAACAAATTGACGCACACAAACTACAATTTTTAGTATTGCATTCAGCCTAACGCTTTTTTCTAAAACGCACCAAATGCACTCAAAAAACCTGATTTTCAAAATTTTCGTCTGCGGCGCTATTCATGGGGTCCCCGTGCTTAGTCCCTTTCCCACGAAAGTACTTGCGCCCCCCAATGTCCAATCTCTAGTGACGCTCCTGCAGGTAGGGGAGGAGTCTAGCGGATGTTCAGGTTAGGTGGCAGTCTGGATTGGGTAATCCACTGATGTGCTAACTCCCATCTTCTGAGTTCACCTGGCTTGCAGCTGGCAGGAAGTGCTTTAACCACTCTGGTTGTGTAGCACTTGTTAAAGTCCAAGTTGTGGGATGCTGCGTGACGAGCCACTGGTTTGTCCATTGTCCCGTTTTTTGTGTCTTGCCTGTGTCCATTCATGCGAGACCTGAGCGTGTTCTTGGTTAGGCCTACATACTCGACAGGACACTGGTTGCATTTGAGCTGGTATACCAGATTGCTGCTTGACCTGCCAAATACACCAACCCTCCACCACCTTCAGTGCTCAGGCCACAGGCAGGACATACCCCATTCGGCAATTTAACACTTGCAAAACCAGCAATCTGGTATACCAGCTCAAATGCAACCAGTGTCCTGCCGAGTATGTAGGCCTAACAAAGAACACGCTCAGGTCTTGCATGAATGGACACAGGCAAGACACAAAAAAACGGGACAAACCAGTGGCTCGTCACGCAGCATCCCACAACTTGGACTTTAACAAGTGCTACACAACCAGAGTGGTTAAGGTCAGGTTTTCCCTTTGGTTAGTTTCAAGCAAATCCGCTAGTTGGGCGCTACTGGTCAAAACTACGCGGGCATTTGAATGTGGTTTGGTTGAAAGTGCCCCGTAAAGGTAGGCAACTTCTCAGACGTCTGTGAGTGGAAGGCTGATCTCTTTAGGGGTTGCGGGGGTGGGGGGCGAGGGGCGAGCGGTTTAGAGCAAAAAAAGGGTCTTCTTCTCTAGGTACCGGTATTGAAGTATTGACATAAAAGAATAACAGATTCGGAAGAAGGGTCCGGCCATTATAAATATCTCTTTGTGTGCAAAACTTTACAACAGACCAATTTAGTTTACAACCATTATCATCCACACTGCTACCTTCATCAAATCTGTCAATCTAACAATCGCGACAAATTTAAATAATTATTGAAAAGTTTACTTTTGTCAAGGAACAAAAAATTGATTCCTACAGCATTTATATAAGTTAAGTTGTATTGTGATATAAACGTTTCACTTGTAATGAGAGTGAGACACAATCTTGTGTCTCATTGGGGGATAATACACATATTTGGAATTTACATTGTATTTTCTGAAAACACTGAACAGAGATTTCATTTGATTACGTATTGATAAGTGTTTTTAGTCACATATGTATCAAGATCATTTTTATAATAACAATGCACAACACAATGAGTACTAATCATCCGAATTCTATTCCTTGTACACGAAGTCAAAGTGGAAATGGAATTTATAATCATTGAACAATTGCGATTGAATCTTCTTCCTTTTGTTGATGATGAAATGACACAACCGATTGATTCGGGAGATGGAAATGAGACAAGTAGCAACACCATTGGAAGACAGTGCACGAGGTGACGACTGACGAGGAATGTATAGTACAGGGTTTCTGTCCGACCATTGATTTACATCCGTCTGCGTCTGCGAGTGGAGGAGACTTACAGATGGGTTCCCTAAATTTACCTTCAATTAAACGGGAAAACACAAGTCACGTCACGACAAGTCCACACTAAAAGCATTACGGTATAGGCTACAACAACAAGATGTGTTTTGTGGTTGATTCTCGATGTGTATGATTATATTTGGAAGGATGTTTTTACACACATAATGATAGAAATTTTCATATCATAATCACCATAATACATTTCGTCGATTGATTAGAACTTTGCCTGTCAGATTGTACCAGTTATTACAAATCCTCTCAACAAGAGCCCGAATGTGAGTTTGATGAGCTAATATTGCACTCAAAAATATTATTTTATTGTTTGAATAATTTTTCTAACGTGTTGGAGTCAAATACTTCTCTCAAGTGAATGATTTGTATCTCTTGAAAAGGGTTTCATATAGGTTTTCAACTCGGTCATAGCATAATATGGCGCGTTATTGTTAATATTGAACGTGAATATTACCTCCAATAAAAAATGTAATTAAATATTTTAAAAAATCGTATTTAGAATCTACCCCCTCGGTCACAGAACTTATTACGTGATGTAATTTGATTTTACTCTACGCCCTACTGATAGGGGAGACCAAGGAATAGATGGCAGGAGACCATAGCAATAGACTTATAGGCAAGAGGAGTGAGCTGGGAGGATGTGAAAGAGACAATTGTAGAATAGAAAAAGTGGAAAAATTTGTTTGCAAAACCAAAGCTGAGCCTGCCAGAAGCAGGAAACGGCAATGGATTTAATGATGAACTTCAACTAAACTGACCAAGAAGGTACAGACAGAAACGTAGAGATGTTCACCCAAAATTAGCCGACAGCCTAAAAGACTATTGCGACGAAATGGCTCTGAACTTATACTAATCAAATTGCAGACTATTGTACTAGGTCTTCGAAAGTGAAGACGAGAGATCACGGCAACGATGCGGGTCTGGCCGCTACTTACCTGATGTACATAAAACCCAGGCCTCGAATATAAGGCGAATCTGGATGAGTGAGTAGCCCATTTACCTGCTTTCTAGTCAACTTGAGGGTAAACAGTTTATACAGCAGGCAGTAGGCGGTAGAGACAATGCCCCCGGCTCCGACACCGCGGACCTAGAAACATGCAAGTATCCAACTTTAGACAGAGTATGGTAGTGTTTTATTTTATAGTTACATATTCAAAAATAAAAATAAAATGGTCTAATTTTAAATGATACCTATCTCATTAAAACTGGAAATAGAGTTTACCATTTCTCTGGAAATCTAAAATATAGGGCTACCCTCAAGGATTAAACAGGGAATTTATAGTTAACAATTTTCCTGATTATCTTAAATATAGGCTACCCTCATAAGTTGAATATTAATTGCCATTTGTCTATTTAGAGGTAGGGCAGGCTATTAGATACTTTTAAACAAACTACAAACAAACAAAATATGATATAAGCCTACCATAGTAATAAATCATAAAGGCCTAAACAACTGTTTATTAGCTATAGTGGTCCCAACGAAAGAATGCAGGTGGCTCGTAATTGTTTTTCCAACATAACAACTTTGCCAATAGGGAATATTCCACTTCCGTCAAATACTGTACAAATAGATTTTTTAGAAGAAGTATTTCGTTCCGATTACAAATATGTACTTTGTTTTTCCGTGAAATAATAATCCAATAATTTATAGCCGTTTTAAAAACAGTATTTTTTTAAATATTCTAAGAGCGGCAAAAACTGCTATGACGTCAGAACTGTGTTGAACCAACGCCGTCTGGATACACATACATACATACATACATCGAGACGGCGGTGTTTTAAACAAAGCAGCGCCTAGCGTAGCCTACAGTAATGTAAACAGTTGGCGGACATTTTACATTTAACGCCTAGCCAGAAAACAAGAAAAGTTGACATTGCAATTAAAAAACAAAACTGAAACAGTCCTAGGTCTAGGCCTAGGCGAAGAAAATTATTTATAATACAACAGTCTAGGCGAATCGTTCCTGTAGGATATAGGCCTTGGTATGTGAATACTAAAATTACTCACTTGACAAGCCCTTGGCTTAGCTTGCCAACCCTAACCTGCACTTCCGTGTTCTGACACACATCCCGCACAAAAACCTTACTTTGATCACTAATTGTAGATAAAGAATAGCATGATAGTCCTAGGCTGTGCAAAAATTCAATACAAAATGCTCGTAATTCTTTATCACAATGATCTCGCGAAATCTCCTGTCACATTACGAAAAAAGAAAAAGAAAAATTGGTGAAAATGTACATCGTTTAAGTGGCTGTGGAGTTGTGTTTGTTGTTGAGCGGATGGGCGAGCACCGCCGTCTGTATGTAAATATGTACAAATATACATACATTTAGTTTCTAATTGGCCTTGACTCAACACAGTTATGACGTAGTACCGTCCAAAGATGGCACACGCTCGTTTTTGGCGCGCAAACTGGGGGTCCAATTTACATCTTGTTTAAATTAAACAAATTACATTTTTTTTAAATAAAAAAAGTGCAGTGACTATTAAGACATATATAACAATTAAAATAAACTATAAAATAGTAAGTGGAATATTCCCTATTCTATTCAAGCTAACTCAGTGTGGATCTTCCACACGGAGGAACTCTGTGATCTAGCTCAGATAATTTTTGCTTACGTTGGTAAAAGATATTTCTCTTTCATACACAAAGGGGATATTCCATTTACCGCGCATTCATTCTACCCCCACCACTACCAAGCATCTGCATTCTTTTGTTGGAGCAAGTACACTTCATTATGTCTAGTTCAAATGAATAGTCTTCAGGGAAACTTAATAGTTTCACTTGCCCAAATCAAGTATGGACTGGCCAGTAGTTTGCAACTTGCAAAAATTGTTTGCACTTGAGCTAAACACAGTTTGCTACAATAGGAAAAACAACATTCAGTAGTTAGCAAAGACCTACAAAGCTACATTGAAGAGTGAAGACTGTTTGAAGCCAATGATTAACATTAAAAGCCTTTCCCAAAAAACAAAATTCACGAAAACAAATACATCAGGCCTATCTTCAAAATATTACTTTTTACGACTAGGTAAATTAAGTAGCCTACCTTAATTTATAGCCTGTCACTACTAGGTGATGGCAATTATTAAGAGGAAGGACTACTGTCAATCAGTGGTGGCTCGTGTATATGTGCACAGGTGCAAGCGCATCCCCAAGTATCTGCACAAACTATGTAGGCCTACTAAATTAAGTTTCAAAGACAATCTTAATATTATTATATAATAATTAATAATATATATATATAATATATATTCTCCTTGTCCTGCTGGAGGGCCCTAGCTGGTGATGAACCTGTTAGACCCTTCTCTTCTTTTCCTTCAACCTCTTCACCTGCAGCCAAGAGCTAGTATAGCACATGTGCCTGTGCCATAGCCAAGAGCTTGCAACTTGTAGTGTCTTTTCCTTTCATTTTCTGATCCCAGTCACAACTAGTAGGGCAGCCTCTATCGTTGCCACGGGTCTTGGTTCAAATCCACGTTAAGGCATGGTTGTTTTGTCGCCCAAGCACCAGAGTCTAGGAGGGAAGCCCCCTCACTGGTTGTGCTGTTGTGTGACTTTCCACCCTTCCTATCTCTAACCCTTTCTCTATCTGTCCATAACTGTCCATACCACTGATTCCTATATTTCCTATTAAAAATATCGATCTTTGGTTGGTTATCGCTCACTCGTCGATTGCGTCGGGGCCTGCAGGGTTGGCTTGGTCGCTTTGATTTAAAGTCCCCCACTGAAAATCAGTTATATAACTGAGTGGGTAGACTCTAAATAAAATTTATTTATTTATTTAATTAATTAAGTATGAATGAAGAAGCACACTGGCCGAGCAACAACAGAAGGGGCAGCTTTTCTCTTGTTGCCAAGGGTCCTGGTTCGAATCCAGGGTGAGTCATGGATGTTTTGTCTCCCGAGCACTAGAGTTGGGAGGGAAGCCCCCTTACTGGTTGTGCTGACGGTGTGGCTCAGTATGAATGGTGTTTGAAGTAACCTTGCTGATGATGGCAACATGCATGCAGAATTTGCTTCTTGCGTGGCCCTACCACAGGTTTGGTTGTGTTGTGAGTTTTGTTTGCATGTAATTAGCTGATTTTTAGTGGCCACCATCTACCTGATGAGTCCCAGAAGGACGAAACGCGTCGTGGATTAAGGTAACAACTTTAAATTAGCTGCAGTTGTCATCAGCAGGTGAAAAGTCTTGTCGCCCCCAGCCCTTCAGGCTGGGATTTATGTTTTCTTTGCTTTCCCAACCTGTCAACTCTTCCTTCTCCAATTTAATATTACCATTACCAATAAAGATAATTCAAAGTAATGTTTGTATGGATATTTGGCCAGGCCAGAGCATTGCATATTCAGCAGGAGTCATTAAGTGCTTTCTCTGGAGGAATGGTCAAAACACAGCATATTCCTTCTTCCTTACCAGAGAATATCCATCTACCGGCATAACATGCACTGGGGATGCACTCTCAAGAGGGTGCGTATAGTTTTATGGCTTTCTTTGAGTATTCATAACCAGCCCAAGGTCGGTTCTTTTATTTAAAATGTTTTGAATAGCTCAACTAGGAGCACGTGCATACGCGGTACGGATCTTGAAACCTGCCATTCTATTTTGCTTGCCACAGTTTATTGCCTTTAGGTTTCCAGCTCTTTCATCCCCCTCGATCCGGTCAGTTGCCGGTGAAAGCGGGGTGAAGTGAGAATGTTAAAAGTGGTGATACAAACACAGTGTTTAAGTGGTTAACAAAGAGTGCATTATTTTAGTGGTATTTTAAAATAAAGATAGGAGTGATGATCAAGACGCGTGTCGGAGGAGAGGAAGGGGAATAATAATGCTTTATGATGCGGACCCTATCTTCACAATGTGACAATAAAACTACAAAGATGGTTTACTATGCCAACGTGCAATCTCTGATCTCGTATGGAATATTATTTTGGGGTGCAACAACACATATTACAAAAGTATTTGTCTTACAAAAAAGGGCCCTGAGGATTATGTTGCATCTGGGAAGAAGGGTCTCATGCCGACCATATTTTAAAGAAATAAAAATCCTTACGGTGGCATGCCTGTACATGATGGAGGTAATAATGTTTGTACATGATTTCCCAACATATTTTATTGCAAATGATGGGCTTCACAGATTCAACACAAGAGGTAGACTCAACCTACACCAGGTGGGACATAGACTTAAGTTGCTAGATAACGATCCAGTCCATATGGGAGTTAAAGTATTCAATAAACTGCCAGATGACATAAAACAAGTTATGCACACTTGTAGCAGAGAGACATTTAAGCTCAAAGTAAAATCATTTTTTCTGGAACATGGATTTTATACTGTAACAGAATATTTTAATCATGTATAAAAAAGGTTTAAAATACTATTCTTTATTTTTTACTTTATTATTAACTAGTGACTTATCCATATATGGAACACTATAAGTTTGGTTTGGAATCTAGATGTTCAGTGTTTTGAATCTCTGATTATTACCTAATAATTTTGTCTACCATGCCATCAGGCACTACTTATATTGTATACCTACCTATGTACCTAGTTATAAGTTAGTTTTTAGCTTGTAGCCTATATGGGATAACTTTCAATACTCTAATGTCTTAATGACATTATTATGAGTGCAATAAGAAAGTCTTATAAATAATGTAACATGCTCAAATGTTAATATAAGAATGCAAATAAAAATAAAATAAAAAATGCCTATCTTTCAAGCAAGTAAACGCATTGCACTTGCCTATCTTTCAAGTTTAATGTCAACGTACCAATGCAAATAATTTACAATAGAAAATTTCAACCGAAGGTAATTGACCAAATGTACTTTAGGCTCCAGAATTATAAAACAATATTCAAGGATAATTTAAAGAAAGTATTTCAAGCGATAGATGGAGGGACCAAATAAAATGGAACGTTGAAGAAAGAGGGAAACCATGGGATAGAATTAATGAAGAAAGACTCTGGGAGGATAGAAAAGAATGGAGAGAACTGGTAGAAATGCCTGTCATAGAAGACATCAAAGTAGATGAGGAGGTGTTGAGCCTGGCTAGCAGGCACTGAAAGTCCACAGCCTGAGAAACTGGTGAAACGTCACCCCCCGACCTGACTTATGTTGGAACCGGGTGTTTGATGATGATTATTATTACTATTATTATTATTATAGGGTACTTATTATTATTATTATTATTATTATTATTATTATTATTATTATTATTATTATTATTAACATAATATATTTTTTAAATTTAAAAAGGAATAGGAAGCAGACTGTAACATGTATTATACAAATTGCAATGATTCGAGAATATTTATTTATTTTATTTATTATTTGTTCCGTAACACATTCATTGTTTAAATGTATCACGAGGATGGCAGAAAAGAGCAGAGCTCCAAACACACTTGGTGACTGCCAACCTTATAACAATAAATATAATAAAAGATAACAACATTATTACAATCATTAGTAAACCTATAAAATATAGAAAATAAGTAAATAAATATACACTTCAATGAATTACTATAAAAATGAATCAGTAAAAAGAAACTGCAGAATTAACTTTGTAATGCAAAAACATGTGTGCTTAGGGCAGATTTAAAAGAGTCTAATGAGCGAATCTCCCTTAACTCCAAAGGAAGAGCATTCCATTCATTACAAGTCCTGTAGTAGAAACCATTTTGGTAAGCTGTTGTTCTTGCAAATGGAGGCTTGAGAATTAATCCTCTACCAAGTTCTGCTCCTCGACTACAGACTTGCAATCTTGCGTATGGGTCCAGATCAATAGTACCGTGTAACATTCCCCATAGAAATTGCAGTTCTACTTTTTTCCTGTAACTTTCTAGCAATGGAATGTCTAAAGATGTACGTCTTGTAGTAGCACTGTCACTTTGAAATTTTGTCCTTGCAGCTATAATGCGCGTTGCTCGACTTTGTACACGCTCCAATTTTGTTTTGTTATAATCTGATGTGGGATCCCATGCTGGACAGGCGTAAAAGAGATGAGGTCTCACTAATGCTAAGTATACAGCCCTTTTAATACTGACGTGAGCATGATGAAGGTTTCTTGCTATAAAATAGAGTTGTCTGGAGGCTTTAGCTCTTACTATTTCAGTATGCGTATTCCATTTTAGATCACTAGTTATTGTGATACCCAATAACTTGACACCATTCTTTTCCAGTATTGGCAAACCGTTTATTTGGTAACTGCAACGCAATGGGTTCTTAGATCTAGAGAATCTGATGAATACACTCTTTAAAGGGTTCAGCTTCATTCCATTTTCAACAGACCAAGTGTTTATATTGTCCAAATCGGTCTGGAGTGCATCAGTGTCATCTTTCGTAAATATTTTCCTATAGATCGTGCAGTCATCAGCAAATTGGCTTATTTCTGAGGAAACGCTTTGGGGTAAATCCATCATAAATATGTCAAAAAGCAACGGGCCCAACACAGAACCTTGAGGTACTCCGGAAGTTACAGTTACTGAGGATGATTCCGCTCCTTGGAAGGTTACTTTTTGTGTTCTACATTTAAGGAAATGTTCCAACCAAGAATGTAATGAACCACGTATGCCATAGTAATACAATTTTTTAAGTAGATTATGCGGAATCTGGTCAAATGCTTTTGACCAATCTAGCATCACTGCATCTACTTGCTTGCACTTTGGATCTTCAAGAGCATACTGCCAGTTATCAATAACCTTGGTAAGAAGAGTTGAGCAAGACCGAAGACCGACCTGGAACGAATCCATGCTGGTTTTCATTAAGGATTTTAGCACTTGTGATGTGTTTTGAAACTTCTCGAGAAATGATACGTTCCAAAGTTTTACAAACAACTGATGTTAATGATATCGGCCTGTAGTTTATAATGTCTTCTTTCTTGCCAGTTTTAAAAATCGGTATTACATTTGCTACACGCCAGTCTGAAGGGACTTTCCCCAAGTAAAGAGATAGGTTAAATATATTGCATAAAGATGGTGACACAGATGCCGCACACATTCTAAGTATCATTGGAGGAATACCATCTGGGCCTGTAGCTGAATCAACTCTAAGGCATTTTAAGTGCCTTCTCACTGTACTGTGTATGATTCGTGGTGTTTCTAGCGGCACAGTATTTTGGTTAATATATGGTGATTCAGTTGCACCATCAGAAGCGGGAGTAAAATTTAATTTGAAATTATTATTAAATGCTTCAGATAACTTTTTAGGGTTCGATTCAAGCACGCCATGGACTTTAAAATGGAGAGGAGCTGAAGATCCATTTTTAGAATGTATATATTCCATAATTTTTGGATGAGCGTAGCGAGCGAAGCGAAGATTCCATTCTACTACACTGGAGAGAAAAATCTGGAATGTTTTTTTTTTTTTTTTTTTTTTTTTTTTTTCTTGTTTGTATTTTTGTTTTGTTTGTCCGCACGATTCCCGCCAAACCGATACTCCGATTGAGATGAAATTTTATGGAGGCCTTCGAAATCTCTGAACTTAGAACTGCCACGTTTTTGAGCGCAATCGGAAAATTATTTCTCATGTAAATCGCAATTTTACGATTTTTTTCGATTTTTTTAAAATTTCTTGGACACCTACATGCTTTATCCGATTTTAATGATTTTTGCACAGAACCTTTATTTATGAATTTAGATATTCTTGTGAAATTTGAGCGCAATTGAAAAAATATTTATCATAAAAATCGAAATTTTACGGGTTTTTTCTTTTTTTTAAACAATTCTTTGACTTATAACACCTACATGCTTTATCCGATTGTAATAATTTTTTCGCAGAACCTTAATTTTATGAATTTATATATAAGTGCTAAATTCGAGCGTAATCGAGAAATTATTTTTTATAAAAATCGCAATTGTACGATTTTTTTAACAATTACGATTAATTAATTAAAAAATTAAAGTTAATTTTTAATTTAATTTAATTTAATTTAATTTAATTTAATTTTTAAAAAAATTCAACTTAGTAATGATTTTTCCACAGAACAACAGAAAATTCGCAAAACACATGGCAGCTCAATGCACCAATTACGCTCATCCAACAACGCGGCGGGACTTAAGCGTTTTCCTAGTTTAGAATTAGATGTGGATAAATTCCAAATGTATTTATTGTGGGCATTGCGTATTTCAGTCTTAACTTTGTTCCGGTGTGTGGTATAGTTGTGCCAGTCTTGATCATTACCACTTTTCTTCCATGTTTTATGCAATTTATCCCGTGTTTTCAGGTTTCTAACAATACTCTTGCTAATCCACGGAACCCGTTGCCTTCAATTGAATGTACAAGTAGGTATAGTATCATTTACACAATCCCAGAAGACTCTCTTCCATTCCTGCCAAGAAGTTTCTATATCATTGTTAAAGTAAGTTGGCATCCGTTCAGCTATAAGTTCGTTAAGAAGGTCCCAATTTGCTCTTTTGTAATTAAAGCTCTTCTTAGATAACATTTTGGTAATGACTTTTTTGTGCGACAGTTCAACTTTTACTGCCAGATGATCACTAATTCCAGGGATTGTCTGTACATTGTCAATTAAATTAGGATTATTACACAAAACTAGGTCAAGAATTGACTCTTTTGCCACTGTTACACGGGTTGGTTCTGTCACAAACTGTTGAAGAAATAGGTCATAAAAAGAAGATAGAAACGATTCCGCAAGATTATTTTCAGCTGTTGGAGGAGTACAATTCCATTTAACAGCTAACAAAGCGCCATTACAGGTTGGCAAAAGGCTGAATATGCTCTTCCTAAATATACAACCCCCTCCCGTTAGAATATTTAACACATTATGTGCACCTCCACAAAAATCATCCACGAGCTGCCCCTGATGCAAAATAATAACTGCACAAAATTACAGTTTTTAAGTAGGCCTACCTACTGTACATATTGTCCTGAATATAAGCATTCCCTTTTTTCATTGTTTTAAGTCTCAAAGTCCCTTACCAGCTTATATGCACATGTTTTTTTTATACTTCAATGAGAAAAGATAGGGAGTCTGCTCATATTCAGGTTCAGCCTATATTTGGCACAAACCTAATTAATATAGGTTACCAAGATGGACAAGATAAGAAGTGTAATCATAAAAGAACTGGGACTGGAGAGATTGAGGTTTAAACTAGGAAGAGAACGTCTAAGATGGTTGCAGGGAGAGGATCCCAAGACGAGAATTTGAAGCGGCATAGAAGGGGAAAAGAGAAGTAGGAAGGCCAAAGTGTGGGAGCATGTGGCAAAAGTAAAGCTGTGGGAGGACAGAAGAGGATTGGATTGGATATTGCTTAACGTCTCATAGAGTGGAGTCAATTGGTGGAGGGGAAGGAGAAAGATGATGAGGAAGAAACACTAAGTCTGGCAAGCTTAGTCCCTACCTACAGTTTCATGCCCTAGATAATGGTGGAAAACCACCACTCAACCCGACATAGTTGGAACTTGAGTTAAGATATCTCAAAAACGCTACACAACATCAAAAATAAAATTACATATATCCGAGGAATCAAAGAGTTACTATGGCGCTCTTGCGCGATAGTGAGGAACTAGAGAAACGGGGAGGTACGTCATCCTGTAGTGCATGGTGGAGTAGGCCTACTCCTAGGTTATGATTGGCCGGCTGAACTTTGCAAGATCCAATTGGAGCTAGCCATGTCGTCACATGCGAGCGTTAATTGGCTGTCAGTTTTTTAAAATCATTGACCTCTACCATGTATCACCACTTTTGTGTCCGAGATATTATTGACACTGCTAGTTTAAATAAATAAATTAAATAAATTTTATTTAGTCTACCCACTCAGTTATAAACTGATTTTCAGTGGGGGACTTTAAATCAAAGCGACCAAGCCAACCCTGCAGGCCCCGACGCAATCGACGAGTGAGCGATAACCAACCAAAGATCGATATTTTTAATAAGAAATATAGCAATCAGTGGTATGGACAGTGCGAACACCCGCGAATCAACGCCAGAATCAACAAGGCCGATTCAGAACAACTCTGAAATTTATTATGTGCTTCGTTGCTAGGACGGCTCCAAAGTCAACGTTTACAAACTCCTAAGACAAGAACTGATGAACTGAAGTCCAAATCAGAAGTTTAAAAAACTTCTGACTTGAGCGGGAATCGAACCCTGGACCTTCTGCATTGGAAGCAGATACGCTAACAACAAGACCAACGAACCACACACACCTGTTTGTTTTTCACTGAAATTTACCGGTACATAAACTCATGCATTATGCAGGATTTGGTTGGCGTTGGGCCCACATCTTTTGGGTAAACTTGGTAGGGCCTAGTTGGTACCAGTGCCACAACCAAACTTGGGCTGCACTAAGATTGATTCACACACAGCCCTGAAACACACCCTCCCCTCCCCAACCCAAGCGCTAATATTGACACTTACACCCCCACACATGCCTGTTTGCCCTGCTGTCCGGCGACTCCCCTTCTCCCAAGGCTCCAGGTGTGTCACTTTGTAATAGATTTCATCAATCACCTCATGGTACGTTTTCAACTCGTACAGATTCACTAGGAAGAAAAGAAAGGGAGGTCAAATTATTATAAGTAGGTCTAGAGCAGTTTTTTTGTAGGCATAGGTGAACTCGATAACAAAAGCATCATTCTTGGTTAGGCCTACTAAATAAATAGTATACCTAGGCTAATAAATTTCATTTTTAGCCACACAATCAATAATAATAGGACTAGCCCTAGGCAAACTACATTAATATAAATTTTAAAACTATTTTTGAGATGAGGGAGCACAGCGACTGAAGTCAACAATTCAACTCAAAAGGCACTTCGGTCATTCTGTGAGTGTGTGTGTAGGCCCTACTGTAAAAATCAGCCGCGAATCGCTGAACAGATTGAGCAGAAAATTTAAACAGACATCCGGTACGAGTTAACTGAGAACTGCTGACAAAATGAGCAAAATCCGTTGCAATTTAAACCTAGGGTAAGGTACAAGAAATAATAAATTGAAAAATATGCTGCAAATCTACTGGAAGGCAATGTAAAATGCCTACCGGTACAAATATTTGCTTTTTCTTCAGACTCAATTCTGAATCAATTCTTAGGTCAAAATGATTGAATCAATGTCATCCGATACGCTAGGCCTACTCTTTTTTTCATTTTGTAGTAGTAACGTTTTTAACAATTTTTGTGAAATTGCGGAATTTGTTTTTTTAAAACAAAATTTGGGTTTTTTTTTTATATCACCATTTCTCATTAGGCCTACCTCTACCCATGGGTCTTCCCTTCCAAAAGAGTGGTATCTCGTATTTATTATTGTATATCCATTCTTATTCTTACCTTTGAAGTAATGAGATGACTGAATGTTGGTCAAGATCAGAGGATTTAAGTTCATGGTTCTGTCATTTCCCCAAAGGGGAAGAGCATTTCCTTTCTTTTCAACTCTCTGGTTAGATCGAGAATCATCATCCCCACCTGGACTAGAGTTGGCCCATGGACTGCCTGCAAAGAAATAATATTTTCAAATTCATAATTTGTGTTTTCGAACAGTTTAGTTTTTTTATGCCTTAGGCCTACTTCTTCAACAATTTTACAAAGTTTGAAACACGTCTTTTAGATCTGAGTGTAGGCTAGGAGGACTATATTCAAAGGTTGAATTTAATCCAGTGTCAGGTTAGAGAAGGTCCTACCACACAAAGCGCAGACTCAACATACAAATATACCCCAACTCAGAGTAGGGCCTATATCATAGTAAAAAAACTAAAAAGCTCCAAATCCTTCAAAATTACATTAAATTAATACAAAGATTCTTCAAAGTCTTGCCAACTATCACTACGTGTGTATTGTCAGCAAACAGAACAAAGAACCGGCCAGAATCTACTGGAAGACTAGCAGTTAAAGTCTCTTAATCCTGGTTTACAACTGTAATTTCCTGCTGAAAAATCTTATCAAGAACTTGTTTATGGGAAGATCTTGTCAAGAACAACTTGGTTTGAAACAAGATCATATCAAGATCATGCAAATATCTTGGATAAAAACAAGATCTTGTCAGCGTCATGGATTTAACAAGAACCAAGAACTCAAAGTCAAAATCTTGAAAGATTTCAAAGTTAGCTACCACCTCGTCTTAACTTCTTGAACCTCATCAAAAAACATGGCTGCAAACAAGCCAAGACATGCAGGCCTACATTTGGGCTTATTTTGAACTAGAGTGGGCAGTTGATCTATAGGCATCGCTTAGCCTACATGGTAAGCAGAGACCACACTCACATAAATAGCTACAGATAGTTGCCATTGTCATACATAGGTCTACCTGGTCCTCAGGCTATGCAAGTATTTACAACCAATTTTGTAGTAGGCCTAGGTACCAGTTGCCTTGCAATACAGCCAAGGCATGCCCAAGTGTTTGACTTAGACTGCAAGCAAGCCTACTAGTTTTACGTTCATAGGCCCTAAATTAACAAGCAACGGACATAATAAGGCGGCATAGTGTGTACCAAAATTGCATCAAGTTACAGTAGGCCCTAGGCTACCGCATAAACTGACCACCCACAATATTGGCAAGAGCTTGACAAGATGTTTGCAAGAGCCAAGAACTCTTAACAAGATCTTGACAAGAATAATTTATAAGATTTTTCAACAGGGTGACGGCATCAATGTTGATGAAAATGCGGTGGAAACGGAAACCAAGGCGTTTACAATTGCCGGAAATCGGATGTTTGTTTAGGCAACGTGAACACATGTGTTGGTATAGGCCTAATTGATGAGCGAAGCGAAAACTGGTAATCAGTGGCGACTCGTGCTATTGTGCGCTGGTGCTGTAGCACCACCACCATATATCATCCAACTCCATTTAACAACATTTTTGATAAGTTCAATGTGTACCGTATTGTAAAATTAAGTATTCAAAAGTATCCGCGGCCGTGCTGCAGAGATGACGCTGATGGTCAACTTTTTCATACCGCGTAGTACAGGGTGGTGATGGTTTTTAACCAAGCATTATAGAAACCTGCGATGTGCTCCGCGCCGAATTCGACGACTTTTAAGCCCTTTTAGCACGCAACAACAGGGAATAGCATGGGTAAAACGAAACGCAAACCGGTCTTCTGGTGCTGTCGAGACTCGCGCACCTCGCTCTGTATAGGTTCGCCCGCTAGCCGCCCACCCTTGCAATCACTTCACATGCACATTAGGGTGGGCCGAAAAACAACTTTTTTTTAAAGTCGTAATACCGCGGGAAAGTTGTGAATTGTGGAGACTAAAAATTTAAAAGAAAAATTAAAAAATCGGTTCATATCTTCCGGTCGCGCATGTGCTCTAAAGTTTTCCAAAATTTGGAAAATTTTGATTTTTTTTTTTTTTTAGTTGTAATACCGCGGAAAAGTTGCGAATTGGGAAGACTAAAAAGGGTAAAAAAAAAAAAAAAACGGTTTATATCTTCCGGTCGCGCATGTGCTCTAAACTTTTCCAAAATTTTGAAAAATTCACATTTTTACGATAATTTTTAACATTTTTAAATTAGCCTCTTCCCGAATGTAAAAGCTCGAATTTTTCATATTTTAAATTTTCTTCTATGTTAAAAATATTAAAAATTATCGTAAAAATGTGAATTTTTCAAAATTTTGGAAAAGTTTAGAGCACATGCGCGACCGGAAGATATAAACCGATTTTTTTATTTTTTTTACCCTTTTTAGTCTTCCCAATTCGCAACTTTTCCGCGGTATTACGACTTTAAAAAAAATGTTGTTTTTCGGCCCACCCTAATGCACATGCATGCATCACATGCAGAGTCTTTGTAAAATCAGTGTTGTAATATTGTAAAACCCAAATCTCCTGTTGGCATTTCCATTTAATAAGTCCTAGTTTTCTTAATCTAAATTTAATTTAAAAGAGTTCTCGTTGCTCTCCGCTGAGATTTAGAAAGTAAGCACAGGTAATTGTTGTTGGATGAGCGAAGCGAAGACTTCAATTTCACTGACCCCCCAAAATATTTAGCTCGGTTGTTTTTTGTTGTTTTTTGTTTTTTTTTGTTTGTTTTTTTGTCTGTTTGTTCGCACGATTCCGGGCAAACGGCATATGCGATCTTGATGAAAATTGAAGGGGACCTTCGAAATCTCTGAACTTAGACGTGCCACCTTTTTGGGTACAATCGAAGAAATATTTCTCATGAATATCGCACTTTTACGATTTTTTCCAATTTTAAGTGCGATATTTGCGTGACATTTTGGCCGATTCTGACCAAACGGGTGGGGCTACAACGTTCATATTTCACATGGACATTAAGGTAATGGTGATGTATTGCTTTCTGAAAGAAAAAGTTGACAAAGTTAGCCAGAATCTATAGAAATAAAGCTTTTAATATAAGTTTTTTGACTTTTTGTGCGATATTTTCGTGCCATTTGGGCCAATTCTGACCAAACGGGTGGGCCTTCAACGTTCATATTATACATGGACATTAAGGTTATGGTGATGTAGTACCTTTTAAAAGAAAAAGTTGAAAAAGTTAGCCAGAATCCATAGAAATAAAGCTTTTAATATATGTTTTTACGGTAAATAAAACCAATTGACAGGTAACAAAAGAAATTTGACAACAATCACTTACAATGCGTAGGTAGCAAAACAAAGCACTTGCAAAAGTAAAGATATCCCACGCAAACTAAAAACTTTAAAAAGCTCATCCATCAACGCGGCGGGACTTTAGCGTTTTCCTAGTTTTAAAAAAAATTCAACTTAGTAATGATTTTTTCACAGAACAACAGAAAATCCGCATAACACATGGCAGCTCAATGCACCAATTACGCTCATCCAACAACGCGGCGGGACTTAAGCGTTTTCCTAGTTTAATTTAAATTGATTGTAGGCCTATAGTTTAATTGTTTTTCAATTATTTTTATTTGTGTGGAGGAGGTGGGAGTTGTGACAACCTCAGACACCCCTCCTTCCCTGTCACACATAAACCCACATGCATGATTTACGATTGCTGTATATTAGCACCACCTGTTATAATGTCCACGAGCCGCCACTGCTGGTAATGACATTATAAAGTACTGTTTGTTTGGTCAGGTCAACAGCAACAGTTTTTCGATGCTTTATTGTTCCATTCATTGTTCTATAATCTACCGGTAACTACAATTCAGAAGTTAAATAGTTACTGTCTCAGTGGTCTAGTTGGCTAAGGCGCCTGCCCGGAATGTGGGAGACTCGGGTTCGAACCCCAATTGGGATGGATTTTTTAATTTCTGAATTGTATTAAATATTAACAATTCCACCTACGGGAGTGTTTCCCGACTATCCAAATCGAGAAATATACCCTCGCTCATACCTGTGTAAGGTAATGACATTATAAAATAATATTTGGTCAGTTCAACAGCAACAGTTTTTCAATGCTTTATTGGTCCATTCATTCAGTTCTATAATGTAACTACAATTCAGAAGTTAAAAGTTACCGTCTCGGTGGTCTAGTTGGCTAAGGCGCCTGCCCGGAATGTGGGAGACTCGGGTTCGAACCCCGATTGGGATTGTTTTTTAATTTCTGAATTGTATTAAATATTAACAATTCCACCTACGGGATAGGGATGGGTCGTTTAAACGTTTAAACGCGCATATAGAGTTTAAACGTTTGGAGTTTTATATACTAAACGTGTAAACGTGATAGTAAAAAAACAAAATGTTATTTTATCGCTTTCGGAGCCTACACAAACAGGCTAACAAATAAGTCCGAAAATTTTCTAAAAGTGCGTAATTTTGGTGGAGGTGCCTGGTCCCAGGCTGTATTAAGGCATCTTGTCTATGTCTGTTACACATGGTGGAAGTGCCGGGTCATCAAATGCGAGTGTGAGAATAAAACCGTTGTTAATTACTCGTCGGCAGGTCATAAGTACAAAATTATGATCTTTGTTGTAAAACCGAGGCCTACGCCCACCAAAAATCGTCACAAAATTTTGTACCCCTATTTATTATTTTTTTGAAAATGGGGTTAAACGTTTAGGCCTAGGGAATTTAACGCTTTTGCCATCCCTACTAAGGGAGTGTTTGTTTGTTTGTTATCATACACCACAAAAAAACTCATATTAAAACCTTTATTTCTATGGATTCTGGCTAACTTTTTCAACTTTTTCTTTCAAAAGGCAATTACCGACCTTAATGTCCATGTGAAATATGAACGCTGTAACCCCACCCGTTTGGTCAGAATCGGCCCAAATATCACAAAAATATCGCCTTAAAAATCGAAAAAATAAAAAAAGTAGGCCTACGATATTGATGAGAAATATTTCTTCGATTATACCAAAAAACGTGGCAGGTCTAAGTTTAGAGATTTCAAAGGTCCCCTACAATTTTCATCAAGATCGTATGCCGTTTGCCCGGTAGAACGCGAACAGACAGAAAAAAGAGAAAAAAATACAAACAAACAAACAAAAAACACCCTAGCTAATTTTTTACAATGTAACAAAAAAAAATGGTAAAAATGCCTTACAGCGCCTCACCACCACCACCCACCCCTAACCTACTTCATTTGGGGGTACTTTTTCAGTTGGGGGGCCCCAACCGTGGAAAAGTAGGTTAGGGGGGGAGGGGGGCGCAAAGCGCGTTCATGCTTTAGTAATAATAATAATAATAGGTACCTAATGATAATACTGTAAAACATACGCGCTTCGCAACCCCCACTCCTCCCCCTAATATCGCATTGTTAAAAAGTTGGGGCCCCCCCAAACGAAAAAGTACCCTTTTTTTGGTAGAGGCGCTATGGCATAATTACCGGTAGGTACCAAAAACCTTTGCTATGCTATGCTTTGCTTTGCTTTGCTAAAAACGTTGCTATTTTAAAAGCAATTCCTTTTTGGTAGAAAGTCCTTTATACCTAAAATGTTTGGTAGCCCTACTTCTTTGGCTGGTAGGGCCAACTTTTTAACACCTAAGTTCACCAATTTTTTTATTTGCATGTTGTTAGTTAATTACAGATTTAACAATACATGATACATCAAGAAAAACAGCAAAGCCCACAAAGTTTTTTGAAAACTTGAACGTGGGCAGTTAGGTCTACATATTATAATCGCCCTACATAAAAGGACAAAATGGTGAAAGATAAAGAATAAATAAATACAAATTTACAAAACATAGTTTAGATGATGCAGTGTGCACTACACTGCCTCCTAGATGCTCGTCGTGGCTCCTCGCTACGAGTAGCCACGACGAGCATTTAGGAGGCAGTGGTGCACGACATTAGCCATTTTACATACTTAAACATATAAACTAAATTTACATTACTAGGAAAACGCTCAGTTGGACGCGTTGTTGAGCGAGCACCGGTACGTGCAACATGACCCGAGTACGACATTCCCATAAGGCCCACCACACAGTGTAGGCCTAACTGGATATTGACATTGTACACTATATACTATTCCAACATCTTTGCATTGTACTAATTCACGTCATGCCTTCTAAAGTGTATCTTTGTATCTTCATTCTTCACTGCCTCCTTCATTTTTTAACATCATTTTTCGAATTATGATTACCAATAAGTCTTTAAGGTCTTGACCGATTTAGCTAAAAATTTGGAAAATAGGAGAGAATGTTGTACTTATTGACCCTGCAAAATTTCATAACGATCGGTAGGCCTACATTTTTATTTTTTTATTTTATTTTTTATTTTTTATAACCAACGATCGGATTTTGTTCAAAAACTATACAGCAACCCGCCTAGGTGGTATGTAGTACATGTGTGCAAAATTTCAGGTCGATCAGAGAAACGGTGCGACCTGTACCGAAGCAGTAACAGAAAAAAAAAAAAACAGACATTCGAGCCATAAGAGTCAAGTGGAGACGCTCGCTCAATTAAACTAAATATTGGACGTTGCTCAAATAATAATTTATATAGTTTATTGATAGATTTCCTGAGACACACAGTTCTATTTCACATTTCACTATCGACATTTTCTATTGGTAAGCTTGTAAACAGGAGTACTTAAATTAAATTAGTAATTAAATTAGAGATAGTGTCTTTTTATGATTAGATTTTATTATTTTATTTGGTTAATTAACGATTAAATTCCCAAGGTAGTCAGTGTCGTTTTCGGAGAGCCATGTGTTTATTTCCATTTTAAAGCTGCTTATTCTTGTTATTGATTTAACATGATTAGGAAGGAGGTTGAATAGTTTAGGGCCTAAAAAAGTAGCATGTCTTTGGCCAAGTTGGGATTAGTTGGGGTGGGGGTTACAATATTAGGGGAAAAGTAGGGTAGGCCTAGTCTTTCGGTTGAAGTCAGTCAACTTTTTAACACTGTATTTTTCCATTAAAAACTATTATAGGCCTATGTCATAATTTACACATTTATGAACAAAATACTACACCTACTACAACACCTTTAATGTCGCTATTTTAAATACAAAGGGAGTTTCAACGCAAAAGACGTTTCGTTTAAAAAAGCGACGTTAGAGTTTTAATTTACCTATTCTTTTCTTATCTTAAATGGGGGGCAAGGCCCCCTCAACCCCCACCGGGACTTTGTTGCCCCTGGACCCCAGAGACGACACACCTAGTCTTACATTTGGCAGCCGCACCTACAACAACTGTGTTAATAATTGACTGACCCAAACCGAAAATGTTAATAAGTTGACTGACCCCAACCGAAAGAGTTCCAAAAGTAGGCAAATCCACAAATCCCTATTAGGCCTATTATTATTATTATTATTAAAACATACAGGCTTCGCGACCCCCCCCCCCTAACCTACTTTACTTTTCCCCCCTTCTTAAAAAGTTGACCCATACCAACCAAATAAGTGCCAAATGCTCAACGTTAAAGGTTTTGTTAGAGTAGGTTTAATGGAAAAGTGATGATTTTATTTTGGACCGCCCCAACCGAAGAAGTTCCGGCTAGGCTAGGTAAGGTAGGTAGGCCTAGGCCTACCGGCACTTCTTCTGCTAGGGGGGTCCAACTTTTATACACCTTGTTAACACTGCTATATTGCCTTGTTACTACTTATGTTAAACGTGTACTTTCGTTAGGTTAGCCGAACTTTCCGCTGGCTACAGTGCGCCGCGCTAGTTCTAGGATATAATCGATAAGAGCGCACCCGAAATCCTTTCCGTTACAGTGTATATAAAAGTTGGACCCCCCTAGCCGAAGAAGTAGGCTACCGGCCTACCTAGGGTCCTAGCATTGGGGTAGGCCCTAGGCCTAGGCCTACTTTTCAGGTTGGGACCACCAAACTGTCTTCGGCTTGGGGAAAAGTAGGTTAATGGGGAGGGGGGGGGGGGTAAGGGCGCGAAGCGCGTATGTTTTACAATATTAACATTTATTATTATTTTTATTAAAAACATACGCGCTTCGCGCCCCTCCCCCACCCCCCCTTCGGGGATGAGGCATAGGCTAGGCCTAGTTTTAAACAGCTGTTGGGTGGTCCCAACCGAAAAAGTACCAGCATTGGTAGGCCTAGCCTAGGCAGGGAGGGTTCTAGATCTAAGCAAAGACAAAATCCAGCTTTGTAAGGATAACCCAAAGGTGCTTGGGTGCTAGAGCGCCATCCTTCGAACTAGAAAATGCGAACAAAAATGCATTATACACACCTTCGTTGTCAAACGAATCGCCTTGATCCATTGTAAAACACGTAAATAAGCTTACGGACAAAATAAGTTTACAAACTTGTACGCCAATATGTACGCATTATTCATTTAATTACACGATTTATTTACAATTTTAGACGATTTGATATCATAACCTGTGAAAAGGACGAAAGTGACGTCATAAGTATTCCAAAGAATTCAATACGGCTAGCCACGAAAGATGAAACTACTTTTTAACATGATTTTTATTTTAAAATGCGTTAAAAATATTGAACGTTGATCGGAAATGTAATCCTTTAATATGCAGATAATTATCAAGAACACTTTTTAAGACAAATAACATCCTTTACGATTTAAAAAAAATATTTCCTGGAATTTTTCGCAAGTCACGGCCAGTTCGTGTAAAATTATTCAAAGAGGTCAAAAGAAATAGCGCGTAAAGTGGCGCTCCTTTATGATAATGAGCATCGCTGAAACTATTTTTGACACTTCACTGGCAGGCACGCGAGAGTTTGTTTGTAGGAAATTTGGCACTATAAATTTGTTTAAAATGGCTCAAAGTCAAATGGGCCAGCAACAAGTTAGCACGGCTATGGATAGTCTATCTGCAGCTTTAAAAAGTAATATCATACCTAATCAGGAATATCTTCTGCAGGGAAGTATTCTCGATTCTGCAGTTGAGGTTTTACTTCATCGCCTCCGAGGGTTATGTGATAATGTAGACTCAGGACCAGAAACATTTCATGATCATGAAATGTGTTTCAATATACGTAAGTACAACTAGCTAGCTTGCATAGGCCTAGCCTTTGCCGATATTAGTTCAAGGTTAATGTTGGACCCCCAACGTGGAGGTGGAAGGGCTTTGGAGGTGCAATTAGCCTACAGTGGAGCGTTGTGTTACGTGGCGGAGTGTTCTAGGCCTATACGTCCGACGGGTCGGACGGGCAAGCAACCACAGGCTGTACGCCCGCCGAGCTTGTGGACGTAATTAAGTTCTCTGTGTTCTTTCGTTAGGTTAGTCGAACTTTCCGCCTAGTTGTAGTACGCCGCGCTAGTTCTGGGATATAATCGATAAGAGCGCATCCGAAATCCTTAAGTTACCTATGCGCTCCTTGGCCGTCCGCCGTCAGACGTATAGCACAAACTCAGCTGTACGCCTGACATCCCGTCGGACGTATGGACGTGGCCATTCCGTGGACCTAGGCCTAGCCTATTTTCCTTGAAGACTTGTTTTCGAAACTAAAATATTCCCATACATGCTCGGTTAGTGACTAGGGCTACTAGAGGTGGTCGCGTAATCAATTTTTCACTCTCGTCATGTAACGTCATGCACGATTATTCAATTGTTGGTAATTTAAAGAACATTTAGCATGCACCCTTCTACTCCGATCACTTAAAGGAACTTAAAGGGCATGCCTATAAAACCTTGGTTAGACCTGTGGTGGAATATGCTGGTTCAGCTTGGGACCCCTACAGGAAGGGGGAGATAGTAGGAATAGAAGCAGTGCAGAGGAGAGCAGCAAGGAGGATTATTCAAAAAGGGAAGGGATGGACAGAGGAAATGGTTAACGGAAGGCTATTAAGGACTTATGAGAGTGTAACTGGAATGGTTAAGGAGCTGGGATGGGAAAACCTGGAGGAAAGGAGAAAAAATGATAGATTAGGTAAAATGTATCGAGTCATCAGAAATCATGAAGGATGGGGTGAACTGAACAGTTTTACGAGGGGAGCTAACTACTTGGCAAGGGGAGATGGCTGGCTGTATATGAGAAAAGCCCCACATATGCAGGAATAATCCTTTTTAATAAGCTACCAGCCATTATCAAAAACAAACCAACTGATACATTTAAAAAGGATCTTAGGACATTTCTTGTTGAAAAAGAATACTACGATATTGAGGATTTCTTGGCGGACAATGATAATATGTCTTGAAAATACAATTTATTTTACATAAAAAAGATGCCTAGACTTATATTATCTAGTAGCCTATCTTATATTAGTGTAAAAGTATACATTTTTATTGTGTATTGTATTGTTGTAAAAGTGTATTTTGTAATTAATGTAAATTAGTTTTAGGATTTTCTATACATCCTAATTCAAGTCTTAGTCTTTTGAAAAGACGTGTTTAATAACTAGCTAGCTTATAATGTATTGTTTAACTTGTTTATCTTGTCATAACATTGTAACATTATATGCTAGTATTAGGAATACAAAACAAGACAATAAAATGAAATGAAATGAAATGAAATGATGATTGGAAAGGGGAAACTGGAAAACTGATGTGGGGAAGTATACATTCATGGGCAGGACTACGGTAGATTGGAATGAGCTGCCAAGTGAGGTAGTAGGAGCAAAAAATATAAAAGGATTCATGAGCAAACTAAAGACTATTAATCTGGGAAACCCTGAAATGGGAGATCACAGAGGAGGAACAAAATGATCTACAAGATTAATCTTCAAGCTACAAGAAACTAAGTTCAAATCGAAGGAAGGGTAACTACTAGTCAAGAAGGATAACTATAATATGAAGGAAGGAAGAAACTGAAGGAAGGATGAAGGAAGAAAACCTGCCACCGACTACTAGTCATTAGCAGAAGAAAATACCAATACAGACCAATACCAATACCAATCTGGTCATGTTGGCATTGGCAGATGGCAGACGTCCTGTCATCACTTGCTCCTCTCGGGAGAGCGGTGAACAAATAATTGACAATACATGCAATAGATTGTTGATTTATTACTCTCTCGTCCCCGTATTCATGGCTAAATTTTAGGGCACGGTGCGACTCGAGGCAAGCTAGAGGAGGGTGGCCTGGCCTCGGGGATGAGAAGGGCTTGTTCCGCGCTGGAGCATTTAGTGTTGCGCACGGTCACGTGTGTCACAATACAAGACGGCTGTTAATTATCACGCAAATTCACGGTAGGCCTACCTATTCAAAGCATTGACGTTCACGCCACCTCTAGTGACTACCTCTCCATGTAAACATGAACAATTATTCTAACGGTAATTATGCCGTTAACGGTTTTCCAAAAAAAAAATGCATAAAATGTTTCCAGCTTTTCACAGTATGTGTAATTGATAGTCCCTAATTCATTTTCAGCTACCGCATTACGATCTTTTCACTGTTACTAATGTTTTTCGTCTTTTTACCTGTGTAAATTGTGCTGTCACTGTACGTACTGTACGTAGGCCGCCATACTGGTTTGGAAAGCGCTATCTCCTCCGCTACGTCTCTTCCGCTGCGTAGGCCCTACACAGCGTAAGAGAGTATTTTTGTTTAAAATAGCGACGTTAAAGGTTAAAAAAGGTATTTTTGTTTAAAATAGCGTTTAAAATAGCGACGTTAAGGGTTAAAAAAGGTATTTTTAGAAATTGTGCTGTCACTGTATGTTCATGCTTATGCTATAATTAAGTTTTTTCCGTTGTGTTTTACTAATAAAACAAACCTTCAAAACCTTTAACGTCTTTATTTTAAACAAAAATACCTTTTTTAACCTTTAACGTCGCTATTTTAAACAAAAATACTTTTTTACGCTGCGTACGCAGCGGTAGAGACGTGTCAGAGGAGATCACGCTTTCCAAATCAACATGGCGATGTAGTATGTGGACGCACAAATGACGGCTCAATTTCCACTAGTGAAAAGATGAAAAACATTGTTTACAAAATTAAAAACCATAATGCGGTACCTGAAAATGAATTAAGGAACATTTAAGGAACATTAATTACACACACTGGAATATGGTAAGTAAATTTTTTCATCTTTTTTCTCGGAAAACCGTTAACGGCATAATTACCATTCTAACTAGTCAGCAAAGAAATATCACCTGTTGCTAAGTCAATTAAGAATGTAACATATGGTTACAATTTTTTAGTTACTGTATGCCTATGTAGCCCTACATATCATTATGTCTCTTACTTTTATCTGTGCCATTATCTTGCACCAATGTAAATAACCTCATTGAACAATTCTCTTCTCCAGTTATCCAGAGGCCTATACTATTGTCAAGTAATATAGCCTATAGGGTAGGCCTATCATTATCATTAGTCACTCGCTCATTTTCTAATTACGCTTATACTTAGAGGGGGCTATTTTTAATATTTCCCATGATATCATGTGAATCATCAGGGCTCAAAAAAATTATTAATTGGCACATGGCATGTTTGAGATAATTTTACATGCCCAGACAGAAAACTTACTTGGCATTTTTTTTTTTACAATATTGTAAAATAGGTTATCAGGACATATAGTACTTAAAGTGAAATCCTGCTAAAACGTTCTCTTCATAGACGTTTTTCTGCCCAAACGTCTGAATTTAACTGTTTTTTTATTTGTATAATTATGTGAACCAGTAGGGCCTATTAAACTTCCTGTCTAAAACGATCCTATCTAATACGTTTTCCCCGCCTAATACATACAAAAATCGATTTGAAAGTGTACTTCCTACCCTTGAAGTTGAAATACATATTTTTCCATCCGCGCTCTTGCTGTGGATCCTATTTTACCAGCCGCGCTCACGTGTTTGTATCAGCCTTACGCTGTCTGCCCGCCTGCCTACAAGTGCGAGAGAGAGAGAGAGAACAATATTATGCGTGAACAAGGTGCGCGTTCGATCCACTCAGATCACCGGCCAGTAGCCTATGTTTCAACAGATTACGAAATATGTAATCACGACGCATGGAAATTATTACTGGATTATCTTTTTTCCCAGGCTTATCTTGCGACGCGAGCTAACGCGACGATAGCAAGAGATTTTCCCACATGCCCGGCCTAATTAAATTTTTGTTTCAGGTGGGACAAATATGCAGCCATTATTACTGAGAGTGCGCCGTGCCTTGGACTACCAGGACATGCCTTGGCAACTACGGTACATCGGGCAGCCTGAACTGGGTGATAAATCCCGACCTACCATCGTAAGAAGTAGCATAGATATTGGCACCAGCTCAACAGTAGTTGAATTCCTTACGGAGCTCGGATGCAGAATGGACTTTGAATATATTGTACGGGGATATATGTTCCGTAAAGGACGGATGAAAATAACTGTATCGAAAATTTTCAAAGTTGGTCAAGGAAAGCCCCCAGAGAGCATGGAACCTATGTCACAGTCTTACCTTGTGGAGTTAAGTGTTTTGGCTCCGAGCGGTCAAGATGCGATCGCAGAGGACATGAGAAGCTTTGCTGAGCAACTACGCCCTCTTGTGCAACTGGAGAAAGTGGATTATAAACGATTACAGCATGTTCCTTAGTTGTCTACTCTACACACACACACTTTCATTCTTGAAACAGGAATAATTTATTTATGTGTTGATTAGGTAAACCTACAGGTGACTTCCTTACAGTTTAAAGCACATTTTGAATTTTAAAATGTTTAAACAAAGGAAATAGGTATAAGACGTAACATTAGCCAGAGAGACGCCTACAGGTGACTTCCCTACAGTTAAAAGCACATTTTGAATTGAGGGTCTCTCTCTAGGTGTCCAAAACTTCTGTAAGGATTTCATCATTAATTTGAAATGAACATAAATGCAATAATAAAGGGTTTACTACTACTTTAGCAGTGTTTTCCCAGGGGAAACAATCAATGGTTATTCCAAAAACATTGCTGGGTGGCCTTCTACTGTATTTACAGGGTATAGACAAAAATGGGGCATGCCCCCAGAAAAAATTGAAATCATTGATTCGATTGTGCAAGTTTAAGAGGTTTTTGAAGCCCTCTTAAAGTAACTTACTTTAGGTTAGGAGTAGGACCTAGCTGGTTTTGTGGTTAGAGCATTTCAAATTTGATTGAAATTATAGTCTAGGCCTACATTATTTCTCCTTTATATGTAGGCTATGCAAATTACTGTAGCTCTAGTGCTACAATGAGTACAACTTAAAAATGTGTTGTAATAGGTTCTTATGAAGATGATAATGTTATTTTCTTCTAAAGTGGTTATTATCTTGAATTTGTAGGTTTACTTACTACAACTTTAAACATTATTGTCTTTAATATTTAATACAATTCAGAAGTTAGCCAGCGGTTTAGCCGAGGTCGTTTAACCGGTTCCCACTCAAACACCAAAGTTTAGCAGAATCGGGCGTGGTCAGGGGTAGAGTGGGTGACCGCTCTGCCCTGAAACTCACGTAGGCCTATACCGTACCGCTAGTTAGACCAGATGGAGGGTTCGAGAGCTAGTGTAACGGCTTCGTTCTCCTCGACATCTGCTCGGCAGTCCAGGTTAGTGGAGGAATCTATACGACTGTCAAAGTTACACCATCCTTTCGGATGGAACGTTAAGCTGTTGGTCCCCTTGGTACTTTTCGAAAGGAGTAGGCTATGTGCCGGTACCGGGTTTCCCCTCCTCCCTTCTGTTCATGCTTCATCCTCATCTATCACCACTCATCGTCTCGATTAGCCAAAGTGCATAAATATGAGACGTTAAGCAATATCCAATCCAATTCAGAAGTTAAATAATCCATTCCGATCAGGGTTCGAACCCGAGACTCTCCGCTCTCGTCGAGTGAGCAAGGCCCTGTTTGGCCGAAACAGTTTCGACGTTTTCTTGTGTATGTTATTCTATTGTGTCTTTTCTTTACGAGACCCCTGCACGTCACGACCAGGTAAGCTGTTGGGTTCCCTTTCCACACCCTTACTTAACATCAACGCCCACATTCCAGTTAGACTTAATTTTTATTACCTACCTACTTTGAAATTATTCGACCTAACAATCAATAGAAATCAAAATATAAAATACCGTATTGTCCCGAATATAGGCCAAACCTGAATATAGGTCGACCCCCTAACTTTGGTCATCAAAATTTAAAAAAGAATAGGCCTATGATAGAAAAATTTTAAAAAATCAAACAATTTATAATCATGAATCAACAATTTATTTTATGAAATTGAAAGGAAAAATTCACATTATCTACAAAGTTTATGTAAAGTATTGTTAGAAGAGAAAATAAATTACAGTTGAGCCCCGTTATTTCGGGTCGGAATGAATTTTTTTTAAATTTTACGCACCGCTATTCCTGCAGTCTGTTTCCGCGGAACTTTTGCCGGCGTTTTCCCGCGGACTATTTCCGCGGAGCCCGTGATGGCGTAGCGATATCTCTAAGTAGACCGGTACTTATTGCCCAGTCAGCTGTTCTGCATCACACTTCGCTCGTCAGTAGGCCTGGAACTACTATGGAGATAGCGTCGCATCCACCATGCCTGCCGTATTGTTGTTGTTTACGCAGGGCCAGACAGAAGCGGTGAACTATACTTATTTCCTTGTCACAGCGCTATAATTTGGTGTGTGAAATTGGCACGTAAAAAGCCGATGCTCGCATATAGGCCGAGGAGGGATTTTGAGACTTAAAATAATGACAAAAAGGTTGGTCAATATTCGGTACCTACAATACAGTATAGTACATGTAGTATATTACTGTACTAGGCCTAAATAGGTACGCTACTAGGCTATTTATAGTAAAACCCGAAATCCCTATGGATCGTTTCCAGGGTTAAGTATAAAATAAACTCTAATTGGAAAACAATAGATGGAAGAATTAAAAATTAAAATCAAATAATTTCTGCTGCCAACCCGCTACCACAACCAAAAATGGAAACAAAAAAAAAACTTCAAAGTGTCTCAAAAAACTTATCTTGCAAGCTTTTAATTGTGTTTGGGCAAATTTTATTGTTACAATTATAGTAATACGTAGGCAATACTAAACTTTAAAAAAACTGTTTTGGGGGGGAAGGGGGCGTGGGAAAAGCTATGCCGGGCGGCAACGAAGTTTTGCTGATAGTGCTGCCCGGCTAACCGCCCCTGGGAAGAACACTGACTTAGAGCTTACGCTACTAGGTATACTAAATATTGCATTTTAAATTGTAATGATATTTTATTTCCAACCAGCTGCAGGATTATTAAAAAATTAACACTGTAAAATAACAATAATTGTGTACTATACTAATAGGCCTATGTTGTATTTGTAGTTACCTGGTACTACTGTAATTCAAAACAAAAAGTAAAACCATTTGGTAGGCCCTAGTCTATAAAGTTATAATAATAAAATAATTATAAAATAATAACACAATAAAAAAATTTGAAACTGAGCACAATTTATATGTTGCTTTGCAGGGTTGGGATTCAATTGTATAAATTCGTAATCGATGTCTTGCCAAAAAATTTAGTGTAATTTTTTTTTTACTTTTTACAAAATTATTTCTAATGAAAAAAATGCATACTACCTAACAGAATGATAGGCCTACTAACAAAGTACAATATTCTAAAATATAAAATGTTATTATAGGCATATAAAAAAAGGAAAATTAAAAATTACACTACATTATTTGGATGTCGAATGATTATTATGGTTTAAGGCAAATCGAAAGTTGACCTTGGCTTTGACATCGATGTCGAATCAAATCATCAATGTCAAGTCCCAACCCGGTAGCTTTGAATTAATAACAATTCCTTTTAATCTTGCAAACTTCCTTCTCTGCTCTCGCTTGAGAACGAATGAAGTTGCTCTATGGACAAACTCAATTGCTCTAAACTATCCATTAGGCGGTGTTTGTTTTCCTGGTCGGCGCGTAATCCCTCGTCACTTAGCGGTGCAAAGAGTTCTTGCTGAGCTCCAAGGTCAAAGTGCAGCCTTGCCAAACGCTCTTGCTGTTCTCGAATTCCTGTCATTTGCTCCATACTGCAATCTTTCCCTGGAGAAACGTAAACATGTGGCAAATAGTAAAGATATAAACATTCGTTTTAATTATTTTAGTTTATGAATAGCCCCATGAAATTAGCCAAAATGTTCTAATAAATTAACTTTTTAAAAATTTAATAGATACTGGTAAGTAAAAACAAAGAGAATTTGGAGAATGGAAGACTTTGAATGGGGCCAACCAAGGCATCGAAGCCTGGAAAATCGCAAACAAAAAACACGGGTCTAAACTCAAAACCGAACCGTAAACCAAAATTTGGAATTTCAGTTATTTTTTATTCAGGGCAGTTTTGGATCACAGTGTCAAAATCACCAAATGGAACAATTTTCCCTTTTAAAATTTAACATGTACATTCTTTTGTCGGACAATGTGTTGTTGACAATTGGAAGGAGTACGGAATTATGCATTTCATATAGGTATTCTTATGTACGGTGCACAAAACCCTTTCAAAAACAAAATCAAATTAGTTTCCTGGGACATGGAGATCAAGAACCTTGCAAATACAGATGGTGACACTGAAAGGTGAAGCATATGTACTATGTAGACCTACACATGCAGTTTATAACAGTTTGACTTGAGTCAAGAACCTTGCAAATACATATGGTGACGCTGAAAGGTGAAGCATATGTACTATGTAGGCCTACACATGCAGTTTTATAAAAGTTTTGACTTGAGTCAAAAACCAAGTAATTTGACATCCTTTTACCAACATGAAATGCACCTCAAACCGTTTTCAAATCAGTTTTTGTTGTTAGGCCTACTTTTGTTTGTAGCCAGCGCTAGTAGCCAAGCACATTTCAACACACAGCACACATCTTGTGATTATTTGGTGCATTTAATACAGCCCTCTTAAAACGAACTTCACAGAACTGATTTTTACTTTGTTAAAAAGAATGTTAAAACAAGGTCACTTTACATGTATGTACCGGTAACTTAAAACAACTAGCTTTAAAATTACTTTGTTAAATCCATAACTTTGTTAAAAGAGAGTTCTTTACAAGTGGGCTTGACTGTATGTCTTGTAACTGCCCACACACGAGCACTTAAACTTTTGTGGGCATCTCTCGATGATGCTCTTTTTTTGTGTAAAAAATATTAATCATGTAACTTTAATTTATTTCTCCTTTATTATCTTTATATATTTCTCTCAATTATTGCTGTCTGTTTATTTAACAATCGTCAATCATTGATGTAAACTAAACTACCATATCAAGTCAATTCATGTATTTTTCTTGAGAATAAACATTTTTATGAATCTAAATCTGAAAGAAGGCAGCAAATTTCAAATTAAAATTACTGTCACAAACAAGTCTAGGACCAAATTGACACTGCTTGTAAACAATTATTTTTAATACTGTTCAAGAGAGATTGAGTAGCTCGACAGATTTGTATAACGTACGTAGGTAGGCCTAAATGTAGCATTAGGGGAAAAAATGGAAACAGAACAGGCACTTGATCTGCATTGGATGAATTCTTATGTCGACCATCAGGTAGGCAGTGTACTGTATACATGGCAGTTTTGAAGTCAAACCCAAGAAAAATGGTTTTGACTTGAACCGATCCAAACAAAGTTTTGGAGCATAGGCCTATATAGTACATGCTGTTTTGGAAACTCAAAAGTCAAAACTTTTAAAAACGATTTCAAATCTTCCTGTATATGAAGTAGGGCCTATATATACGATTTTACAAAAAACTATACGTAGATCCTACATGTTTTCAACGTTTCAAAAAATATATTTATTAATTATTATTAACTTGGAGAAGGGTTGACAGGTTGGGAAAGCAAAGAGAACATAAATCCCAGCCTGAAGAGCTGGGGACTCATATTTTTTACTTATAAAATGTACTAAAAAATATCCGGTGTCGAACCAAACTGTTATTTTTAGGAGGGTCAAACTGAACTGAGATAATTGTCTTGAACAGAAAACTAAACTGAATTAAAAATAATTTTTGGTTCGGTGCCCTGGTGCCAACAGCTGCTGAGGTCGTGTACCGAACATAACAAAGTAAAGTTTATAGTCCTCCTACTCACCAAACGCTCGGAGCTTCCCAGAATGAAAGTCTTCCAGCAGTTGTAGTAGCGCCGTCTCCATCCGTCTTACGTCGGTCACATCTGAGAGAAAAGAGTGATGCTGACAAGACCGCTGCCCACCACGGGGGTCTAAACCAGGCAGAGTAGGAGCAGGCAACAAGTGCAATAAATAAAACAAAAACTAAAACTGAACCAAACAAACATAAAATAAATAGTCGTAATGAGAATAACTCAATAAATAAAGGTGTAATTAAATCAAATAGTAACCAAATTACTTGTGTCAACTGAAAACCAATTTAAAGGGAAATAAATTAAAATGTGGTACTGAAACTAAACTTCTAAAATATAATAAGAGGTCCAAAATAGTGCACAATAGGATCGAGCAATACCAACAGAGTTAAAGGAATGGTTGCATTTTCAGAGGGAGTAGGAACATGTATTGCAGAGAAGATAAATTCAAAACTTCTCCGGTTCACAGTGAGTGAGTCGCTGAACTCAGGACTGTCTTCCGCATCCTGAGTTGGGCAATATGTATCATAAAGTCACAATGTATTCAAGTGTTTCATACTTTTATTTTCATGCTAAGAAGGTTGAAACCCTCATCAATTACTCATGGTACATATATGCTGTAGATACCATAGTAATTTATACTGTACATTAAATTATTCATTTTATAACTGTGCAGTTCTATTTTGGGGAACTTCAAGTTTTAAATGTTGAGGGGTTGATCAATGGCGTATTCCATTGGCCGCACTAGTGCGCACTGAGTGCGATTGTCATGTTCCATTGGGAATTTGAGTTCGCATTACGTCAACTTTCGCGTGTTCCATTGGAGGCACTGCACTCGGCGAGTGCATAAAAACCCGCACTGAGGCGCACTGGCTTCAAGGGTCAGTGCGACAAATCGAGTGCAATATTTGACGCGGGACATTTGTATTTGTTGTTGGAGATATGGAAACGTCAGACAGCAGCAATGAAGAAGATTTGTTATCATAATATGCTAAACTCAAACGAAGTGAACAATACAATATTTTAGGGTTTCATAATTTACGATGTCGTTAATTAGCAGCTATTCTGACAATGAGTAGGGGTAGGCCCCTATGTATGTATGTTATTGATAGGACTAGGCCTAGGCCTAGAGCTAGGGCTTTGGGTTTATAACGCACCATTATAAGCCCAAAGGCTAGGCCCTAGATTTAGGGCCTAGGCTAGGCCTAGAGCTAGGGCTTTGGGTTTATAATGCATCATTATAAACCCAAAGGCTAGGCCCTAGAGCTAGGGCCTAGGCTTATACTCCGTGTAGCCAAGAATCATGATATGCCGAAGTAAGGCCTAGGTCTAATTATTTGTTTTTTTATCGTTTTAGTTTCGAATAAAGTTCTTGTTGTCGGGCCCTTTGATCCAGTTACTATTCTAAGTCCATGCTTTGATAAGGTATTTTATTGTCACTTTTATTTACTCCCATCAGCTGATCGTCTGGAAAGGACGCCATGTTTGCACGATTTGCACATTTTTCGTGTTCCATTGGGAACTGCACTGACAGGCGCACTGCTTCGCACCGGGCGAGTGCTATGTCGTATTTGCACTCGTCGAGTGCGCACTGAGTGCATGCCAATGGAATACGCCACAAGTAATCACTGATTTTTCTATAACCAGTAGACGGTACCTAGATATCAATTTTAATCATATTTTTTAAGGTAGACCTTGTCTGAACAAAAATAAATTGGCTACCTCAACTGGTGTACAAATACAATGAACTTGTAACCAACTAACTATCCCCCAATATTCTATGCTTGTTTGAACTCTGGCTTATGCCCAGCAAAATCAACTCCTTTTGCATTGCCAACTAATCTAATACTGACATTTTCTATCGCAAACTGCTCTTCTTTTCATATGCCCGCATTTTTGGCTTACTGGGCCATCATGCATTTTCTGGTTTTCCAGTAGACAGGCTTCTTTTTCTTCATAGTTCATGCCGCAAACTGCTGCTATCCTATGGTGGAGTAGCCATACTTTCCAAGCCTCATTTAAACGTATCTCACAATCCTGAAATTCGTGACTTCTGCCTCAAAAAATCCTTAGAATGTGCAGGTCGGTATTGGCTTCTCCATGACCGCCAAATTATTGTTCTATCTCTCTACAGGTCTCCCACGGGAGATATCCAAACATTCCTATCAAGGTGATTTGTTTGTCTATGTTTTTATATGTTTATATTGAAGCATGTCTCAACTGGTTGACTAGATTTAGCATGATATGTGAGTGTGAGCATTTGAGAAGAAGAAGATCTTAAGTTTGTTTTATCTTTTGCTTAGTACCGGTACTAGTAGGCACCTAATTGTCTGTATGATATTTAGGTACCTCCATGTTATTCTTATAAAATGTTGTGTAAATAAAGGGAAATAGCATAGTACAAATCTAGACTTACCTCTTTTATTGTGAAGCCTGGCCACAGGTGGATTCCGGCTCTGTTCTTTTGGTGGACGAGAGCTATGGTCGAATGTGAGGGAAGGCCCACGGGAGAGTTTCTCGTTAACATAGAGCAGTCTAACTGGTTGGCTGCCATGCAGTGAACCTATAGCAAAATTGCAGAGAAGTAAGTTAGCCTACCAGCACAGTATAATAATCATTTAGTCAGTGGTGTATCTAGAGATGCTCGGGGGCTTCCCCCCCCCCTCCCCCAAAATCCCAGCTTTAAGTTCGTTCTGACAAGTCTTGTCAAGAACTTGGTTTGGTTGACTTCTCAACGTCTTGACAAGATCTTGGAGTTTACAAAACCTTGTCAAGATACAAACAAAATCTTGGATTCAAAACAAGATGTTGTTGTTGTCTTGATCTTGTTGGTGGTGAGAACCCTTCCGCTGTCAAAAATCTTGTAAGACTTCAAACTTAACTGCCACCTGGTGTTAGCATCTTGAACCTCATCAAACAGTTATGGCAGCAAATAAGCCATAAGCGTACATTTGTGCTGTCTCATTGTTTCAGTTTATTTTGAACTAGATTCTAGACAGTTCATCAATAGTCCTCAAGTCTACATGGTAGGCAAAGGCCACATACACATAGATAGCTTCCGTCGTGTTGTACAGGCCTCAGGCTATGTGAGTCCACTAATTGTAGTAGGCCTAGGTAGGACAGTTGACTAAAAGTCTTATGCCTTGCACTATTGGGCTAAGCCTGTGTTTTCCCTAGCCTCCAGGCATGCCTACTTTCTTTATATTCACAGGGCCTAGATTAACAAGCCACGGATAAACATCTAATAAGGCGGCATAGTGTGTATCGAAATTGCATCCAGTACCTAATCAGTAATCAGATTTCCGATTTAGCACGCTTTGATTCAACTTTGTAGTACAAAAAATACATAACATAGTAAAAAACATAGATTTACATAATGAAGGTGAATGACCACATGAGCAAGGCTTGTGTGTCGGCACATAATATTTTGTGGTGATTCAGGTGTAGATAGCAGATGATGTAGAATTTTAGTAGGTATAGGCCTACCTAATTATTTATTATTCAATGAAAGTATATATAAATGTATGTGTATAAAGTATACAATAGTATATAAATAGACCAACCACAATCTTGCCAAGAGCTTGCAAGATGTTCACAAGATCTTGTCAATCAAGATAGCCGCAAGAGCTTGGCAAGATTTTGTATTATTCTTGGTGATTTCTTGCCAAGAATAATACAAGATCTTACACTACAATCTTGACAACATCTTGACAAGATTTTTCAACAGGGATTTATTCTGCAAATCATCTAAGTTACAAAAAAAATTGGCCCTACATTTAATTATTTCTCTTTTCTTTTTCCATTCAGCAAAGCACTTTAACTTCTTCTAAAACACATTAGGTTAAAAAATGCATACCGGTAAAAAATGTTTGCTGTGAGTAGGGATGGATGGCACTTTGACCGGTCAAATTAAAATCGGTCAATTGACCGGACAATTGACCAAAAGTCGGTTAAATATAAAATATAAAAATTTTGCTCGTCATAGGCCTTGTGTGGCAAGATACTTACAAGACATTGTCAGCCACAAAGTTTGGCTAATCAATATCAATGATCAACATTCAATGATGACTATTATTGATGTGAATGAGTGTAAATGAGAGAATTTACTAACACTGTGTGCTCACCGTAGAAAAGTATTAACGGCAACAACAGTGAATTGTCCAATTTCAAATTTGTAAGGGAATGGCTCGTTGGTCTTGTGATTAGCGTCTCTGAGCACTTCCAATGCAGAAGTCCAGGGTTTGAATCCCGCTAAAAGTCAGAAGTTTTTTAACTTCTGATTTGGACTGAAGTCCATCAGTTCTTGTCTTAGGAATTTGTAATCGGTGACTTTGGAGCCGTCCTAGCAACGAGGCACATAATAAATTTAAAGTTGTACTGAATCGGCCTTGTTGATTCTGGCGTTGATCCGCGGGTGTTCGCACCGTCCATACCACTGATTGTTATATTTCCTATTAAAAAATATTGACCTTTGGTTGGTTATCGCTCACTCGTCGATTGCGTCGAGCCTATAGGGTTGGCTTGGTTGCTTTGGTTTACTGTCCCCCACTGAAAATCAGTTATGTGACCGAGTGGTAGACTCTAGATAAATACGGATTTATTTATTTATTTAAAAGTTGACTTTCCGCCGTGTGGTAGACTATATAGATAAATACGGATTTATTTATTTATTTATTTAAAAGTTGACTTTCCTTTGAAGAATAAGTGAAGCCAAATAAAATATTTATTAAATAAACAAAATATTACTTTGACCACTTATTTGACCGGCTTGCCATCCCTAGCTGTGAGTGCACTTTCTAAGCATTTAAATTAAAAATAGACTTTACCTAATGCTAATTACAAGACCTAGGTATTTATTTATTTTTAATTGGTGACATTAATTTACGTCTGATTTTACCCATACCTCTGTACTTTTTTCTTATTTATTTTATTTTGCATACTTTTTTCATATCAATTAACAGACTAAAACATTTTTTTTTTAATGAATGCAAGAAGAACAGAAAGAGCATTTGCCCTGTAGTACATTTGTACCTGTTACCCTAGGTACACAATATCCCCACATTACAAAAGAACGTCGTATCATGTAAAAATTATAGATTTATTTATTTATTTCATTCGAGTTTCGTTTTAACATCACAGATGTATGAAACATGTCATGAACATAATATAGGCAACTAGGCCTAAAAATTATTACAGAACTATTCCTAATACATACATACACAAATAATAAATACATACACAAACACATACAACACACATAATACATAAATTCATAGCTATACATGGAGTGCGAAATCAATTTAAAATTTAAAATTTAAAATACAAGCTTGCTATAAAATAAAAAAACTTTGCACAAACACTCATTATATTTGTATGGTAGGACTGTAGGTAGGATAATGTTGAGATTCTGTGATCATAATACATAGGTACCTACATAAGTATAGGCCTTAAATAGTTGTTTATGTCTAGCCTATGTCTTAAAAGTACCCGTACCCAACAATAACTCACCTCCAGTGACAGGAGTTGCATGAGATGGTGGCGTTCCTATAGTTGGGGCAGTGGCAATTCGTATAAGAGAGCGAGAGTCTGTTACAGATGTCTGACTTGGTGGACCTGTGCCGGGGATGCTTCCTCCTGTAGACTTGCTGGACAGCTATAAATAGATACCGTAACTTAGTAGGTCTTTGATATGGCAAAAGAATGCAATCAAATGCTAGTTGTAACTTGTAAATGGATAAGCTACGGTAGGCCTAAGTAGCTTGACAATCGATTCAAAGCCATGGAAATCTTTTATTTTTTTGCCGTAGTGCCTACGTACAGCTAGGGCTAGTAGACCTAAAGTCACAATCACATTGGAGATGGTAGCAAGTATGTCTACCATTTGTTAATGACAATGACAATTGTCGTGACAATTACAGCAGGCTACAATGTGGTGTTTCATGAATTGTTCTGCTTCAGCTGTTGTGCTGCACTAGCTACTATCAACTGTCATCACCGGCATCGAAATCATATACTAGGCCCAAGCAACTTTATTTAACGATAACTGCCGTAAGGGTACGGTAGGTACCATACCATATTTAATTGAAGAGAAATCAACCCTAAATTCCCTTTTTTCTAGACACCCTCGCGCATGCGCATAAAGTGGGTGAAAATAGGAAGAAAACTTACTTCCAGGCACCTTATTAAGGGTGTACAATTGGTTAAATTTTAAGAAATTTTTATCAATAAATCTAGTCAAAACAAAGTATATTCAGTTCCATCTCAAGCAAAAACAAATTGAACATTATCCAGCTGATAAAAATAAATAGTGATGATCTGGAAAGGGTAATGGACGTTCCATTTCTCGGAGTAAATATGCAAACTTAAATTGGGAGCAACACTTACAAAAACTAGTCGCACTAAGAATAGGCCTACTGTTATGTATATGTTATGAGGGCGCCATATGAATCATCACTCGATATTTAGATATAAGATTAACAGTACTTTATTAGAAATAGATACAATTACAATCACTAGGATGCTAGGCTACATGACATCGCTCCTTGCAAGTCAAGACGGGGAAGACAGCAACTACTAACCCACCGCCCCTCGGATCCCACGACACAGAGCTCCACTACACTGCAGTGCTCTAGGCGGGTAGTTCAAATGTTCATACATCACACCTACCTAATTAAAGAATCAATAAGTAAACAAACAGCAAAAGTAACATACAGTACTACTCGTACCATGCTTATTTTGAATCAATCCTTAGGTATGGAATGGAATGGAAATCAAACTACTTACGACATATTCATAGTACAGAAAAGAAGCAATCCGTATAGTAGCTGGATTGTGGTATAGAGAATCGTGTAGCCTACCAACACGTTCAAAGAAATGAAGGTACTATCACTGCCATGTATTTATTGGATGAGCGTAGCGAGCGAAGCGAAGATTCCATTTCACTACACTGGAGAAAAAAATCCGGAATGTTTTTTATTCTTTTTTTTGTATTTTTGTGTGTCTGTTAACACGATTCCGGCTAAACCGATACTCCGATTGCAATGAAATTTTATGGAGGCCTTCGAAATCTCTGAACTTAGAACTGCCACGTTTTTGAGCGCAATCGGGAATTTTTTTCTCATAAAAAACGCAATTTTACGATTTTTTTCGATTTTTAAAAAATGTCTTCGACTTATAACACCTACATGCTTTATCCGATTGTAATGATTTTTTCACAGAAGCTTAATTTTATGAATTAAGATATTCGTGTGAAATTTGAGCGTAATCGAAAAATTATTTCTCATAAAAATCGAAATTTTACGGGTTTTTTCTTTTTTTAAAACAATTATTTGACTTATAACACCTACATGCTTTATCCTATTGTAATAATTTTTTCACAGAACCTTAATTTCATGAATTAATATATTCGTGTTGAATTTGAGCGCAATCGAATAATTATTTCTTATGAAAATTGCAATTTTACGATTTTTACGAATAATTAAAAAAATTAAGTTTATTTTTTATTTAATTTAATTTAATTAAAAAAAAATCTTCGACTAAGTAATGATTTTTTCACAGAACAACAGAAAATCCGCGTAACACATGGCAGCTCAATGCACCAATTACGCTCATCCAACAACGCGGCGGGACTTAAGAGGGAGGGATACTAGCGAAATTAAAATCACGCGAAATTACAGTTTTTTCGTGATATCTCGAGAACGATGCAAAATATTTAAAAACTAATTACAGACGGCCCTTTGGTTTTATTAGAGCAATATAATGCAAGAAAAAATATTCAAATATAATAATCGGTGCGGTTTGTATAAGATATGCATTTAATTAATTAAATATATCAAATAAAAAACTTAACTACCATCACATTACAATATGTTTTCGTACAGGCTATAGTTCTCCCAAAACCACAGGGCTGTCTGCAAACAGTTTTTAGATATTTTGCATCGTTCTTGATATATCACGAAAAAACTGTAATTTCGCGTGGTTTTAATTTCGCGAGTATCCCATCCTCTTAAGCGTTTTCCTAGTATTTATGGACTTTTACAACTATTTGTTGAGCCTTAATAATGAAGCCATTTTAACCATGGATAAACATCGTCTCAACTCTCAACACTAGACAAAATCACAAATACAATGACAGTATAGCTACCTACCTAGTATAATATTATATTGTAACATAACAAGATGCCAGAGAGGGTCTCATATGAGAGGAATTACTTTATTTCATTGCTTACTTGAGAACATACAGTTAGACTGTTAGAGAAAGATAATATAGACAGTAGGGTTCGGACTTGACATCGATTATTCGATTCGGCATCAATGTCGAAGCAAAATTGGCTTTCGATTCGACATCGATTTGGCATCTTGACATCTGTCGAAGAAAAGTGAAACTTTTCGAAATGTTGCTACATAATTAAAAACTTATTTTCCCACCTAAGAGCAGTGTTAAGTTCAATTCATTGTTAAATAACATTTACCTGTTCTATTAAAGTTTCTTTTTAAAAGGGGTATTTAACCGCTAAACTCAAAAAAAATATTTCATTCAGGCTAACTAGTAATGAATTTAGCAATCAACAGAAAAATTATTGGGGCCACCATGACCACCCAAAAAATTGTCAAACATGACATTTTTCGAGCTAGGTCCCATCGGCAAAAATCTCCCATAAGAAATAACATGGGGACGATCTTTATGCCCCGTGACCTTGGAGGATTTTGATCCAAAAAAATATTGGCCATTATTGACGTACTCTACAGCCTTTTCTGTAAATTCTCTATATTTTGTTTTATAATTTGGGCAAGTAGTTCGGTCAAAATATGCTGATTACCAAGATGGGGTGTGATTTTGGAATGCATATTTTTGCGTGTTTGAGGGTATATTTGGGCACAGTTTCAAGACACGATGTTATAAAGGGGCATTTTTGATTGGTACTATGCTCTAGTATCTATGTGGACCAAAAAAGAAGCAGGTTAAAGCCGATTTTAGAAATTTCCCAAAACACCAATTTTTGCAAATTTCTGGATCAAAAAATTTAAAAAATTCGTGTTAAATCACAGTTACAAGATATAATTTTTTAAACTGTCATTTTTGTGTAGTATTGTGCTATACTAGATCACGTGGTAAAAAATAATTTTTTGGGTTTTTAGCCCCTTTAAATAAGAATGACATGTAATATACTCGAAGCATGACCTGTCATGAATTAGGGCCTACACAATAAAAAACTATTGATTGTGGGGGATTGTGGATGCAGTCTTCATACATTGACTTTGAGAAAGCATTTGACAAGGTCACCCATGATAGATTGATATGGAAATTGGAAGGAGTACCTAATAGAGGATCAATGGGTGAACAGATGGGTTAAAGGTTTCTTAAAGGATAGTGAGTCAAAGGCAAGGGTCAAAGTTGGGGAGGCGCTATCGCATGAAGAGGAAGTGACCTCAGGTGTGCCGCAAGGGAGTGTAGGCCTACTGGGATCATTGCTGTTTGCAATCTATATTAATGACATTGCAGGCATTAAAAGGGACGAGTTGGGAGTTAAAGGCCATGCGTACAAAACCCTAGTGAGACCGGTTGTAGAATATGCAGGGGCCATTGGGATCCGTACAGAAAAGGAGAAATTAATGAAATTGAGGCAGTACAAAAAAGAGCTGCTAGAAGGGTAGGCTACAGGAATCTAGGTGAAATGAGGAATTGATAAACGGGCAGTTAATAAGGTCCTATGACAGTGTTACAGGAATGGTAAGGGAACTTGGTTGGGAGATGCTTGAGGATAGGAGAAGAATTAAGATGGGCTAACTATATAGCCAGAGGAGACCACTCAGACCATAGGCTACATGGAAATATGAGAGCGGTAGGCCCTACATGGGTAACAGATGTGGGTAGAAACTCATTCTTTGCCAGAACAGTGGTGGAGTGGAATGACCTTTCTGAGGGGGTAGTAGGGGAAAAGAATTGACGACTAGAATTTTACCCGCCTCCTGACGTCACGAGGCAACATGGCGGAGTGAGTTGGGATAAATTCTCATTTCAAAAGTTGTCGCCTGCTGAACAGCGCATCACTTATCACGCTCTATTCATTATTTGGAGAAAACCTAAGAGGAATAATATTTAACAAACATATCATTCCTTCTATAACGATTATTTCAAATTTTTAGACACAGCCATTAACTTGTTATATCGATGTACGCATTATACATGAAGCAAATATTTAAGTATAAGTTTACTCAACTTCAATTATTGACAAAAAACTACCTACTAATCGGATTTCGACAAGACCTCTTTCAAAAAATGCATCTGGCTGTTTAGACAAGAAATGAATTAACTTTCTAGATAGAAAGTGCACTGAACAAAAATTTACAGCACATGCTAATGTGCTGGGTATGTGTTTTCATCTAAAATACGCACTTTTGACGTGCGGATGAGCCGTGAAAAACTGCACGCTGCATATTACTGTACATGCTTTAAATTTTCGTTCAGTGCACTTTCTATCTAGAAAGTTCATTTATTTCTTGTCTAAACAGTCAAATGCATTTTTTTAAAGAGGTCTTGTCGAAATCCGATTAGAAGTTTTTTGTCAATTGAAGTTGAGAAAGCTAAAAGTCGTTTTGATTATTTTTTATATACCCTATGATGCGTACATTGTGTTAGCGTTTCCGCATCGCGAAGGCAGTGTGGACGTGTTCAGAAAACATCGCGTGGCGGCAAGCTGTGACTGCCGCCAAACCCGAGGAGTGAAGTCTCCCTCTCTTGTCCACCGAAGCTCGGTGAGGAGACACCGACATCCTCGTCACTGTGTTTTTTTACCGTAGTATCCACTTTTAACAATGTTTCGATCTAAAATACCTTGAAACCGAAATCTGTAAGCTATCTAATTTATTGGATGAGCGAAGCGAAGACTTCAATTTCACTGACCCCCCAAAAATTTAGCTCGGGTGTTTTTTTGTTTGTTTGTTTGTTTGTTTGTTTGTTTGTTTGTTTTTTTTGTTTTTTCTGTTTGTTCGCTCTCTACCGGGCAAACGGCATATGCGATCTTGATGAAAATTTGACAGGACCTTCGAAATCTCTGAACTTAGAATTACTACGTTTTTGGGTACAATCGAAGAAATATTTCTCATGAATATCGTACTTTTACGATTCTTTTTGATTTTTTGTGCGATATTTTCGTGCCATTTGGGCCAATTCTGACCAAACGGGAGGGGCTACAACGTTCATATTGTACATGGACATTAAGGTTATAGTGATTAGTACATTTTGCAAGAAAAAGTTGAAAAAGTTAGCCAGAATCTATAGAAATAAAGCTTTTAATATAAGTTTTTTGATTTTTTGTGCGATATTTTCGTGCCATTTGGGCCAATTCTGACCGAACGGGTGGGGCTACAACGTTCATATTGTACATGGACATTAAGGTAATGGTGATGTAGTACCTTTTGAAATAAAAAGTTGAAAAAGTTAGACAAAATCCATAGAAATAAAGCATTTAATATAAGTTTTTTACGGTAAATAATACCAATTGACAAGAAACAATAGAAACTTGACAACAATCACCTACAATGCGTAGGCAGCAAAACGAAGCACTTGCAAAAGTAAAGATATCCCACTATAACTAAAAACTTTAAAAAGCTCATCCATCAACGCGGCGGGACTTTAGCGTTTTCCTAGTATTTAATACAATTCACTATCAATCAAAACGATCGTTCGTGTGATGTTAATTCATCCTGGTCTACCGAAAAAGCCTAGGGCCTACACCGTGGCACGACCCGAATCCCTTGTCCCGACATCATCACCTCAATATCGGAGGTTGTGTTTAAAAGGGCAAGTGTATTTACAATTGTAATAAGAAGCTTAACGGCTGAGTAAAAAAATTCAAAATAATCGCTATTAGAAGAAATTATATGTTTGCTAAATATTATTCCTCTTCAGTTTTGTCCAAATAATGAATAGACTAAGAGTTAGAGCGTGATAAGTGATGCACCGTTAAACAGACGTAAAATTGGGAAATGAGAATCTTTCCCAAACTCTCGTCAAGTCACCTTGGCATCGATCGTTTTAAGCTCCGCCTATCACCAGTCGTCAATTTGAATGGATCAAAAAAATCAATAAGGCCCAGTTCTCACAAATTGGTTTAGGTAGTCCTAAGAGGATAGTATTTAAGTGTTAAATGTTATTGTTTTAGTCTTAAGAAATTGGTTTTATGTTTTAACAAAACAAAAATTCTTAAGATGGACCAATCAGATGCCAAGAATCATTACGACGAGTCGACGACCAATCAAAAGGAATACCTAACTTCATTATGACAGGCCACTAAATCATTACCAAGACCAACCAATCAGGATATCGGATTTCTTATAACAAAAACAATTTCTTAAGACTATAAACCAAAGTTGTGGGAACTGGGCCTAAAGCTGCTGCCAAAGGTTTATCCTGACCAGGGAAGAGAGAAAATTGTAGAAGAGATTAAAAAGAGGCCATGCTCGGAAGGGGAGTGATAGAGAGTGCGAAGGGAAGTTCGCAATCGCCAATAGCCATGAGATAGAGGTAGGCCTACTGCCTACTTTTCCAATGTTGGGGCATGCCAATCGAAAGAGTAGGCCTACCGAGATGGAGAGGGAGGGAACTATGAAAACAGATGGGATATAGAGGAATGGAGGAGAGAAAAAGAAACCTGCCACCGACTAATAGGCGTCATTAGCAGAGGGTGATGATACATACATAGGCCCTACATTATAACTAAACTAAGGAGCTATCCGAATAGTGACAAAACACGTTCATTCCCTGGTCTTATTCTCGTTTTACGTCGCCGTTACCGGTCATAATATCCGTGACGTACCTAGTAACATCCGAATAGTTGAACGCACGGTCGAGACTCGCCAGAAATCTGGGAATGAGAACAAGAATCGAAAAAGCTCACCTGATTTTGATCTTGGTACTAGGGCCTAGGCCTAGAACAAGGCGGCTGTTGACGATACGTCCAAATAACATAACATAACATACATTTTTAGGTTGCAAATGGGCCTCGCCGGGAGCAACCACTCACGTCCCCCGTCCATAATTACTGTCCACTAAAAATGATCTAAATTGCCTTAAGGACAATACCTACAATATCCCCCGGGCAAGTATTCCATTCATAACAGTCCTTTCCATGAAAACTCATACCGACCCGATCCGTCTTAATACTGAGCTGGAAAACTTCCATGATATGATCCCCGTTCCACTGTAAAGCCCCTTTGAGCTATTGCGGATGTATCCCCCACCCCTACTTTCCCCTAGCCGCCTGACATATGCAAACCTAACCTCCCTTCTTTATACCCTCTAATGATCCACCAACTCTCCTAACATTGCAGTTGACACGTCATTATTCTCTACATTCCTATGCATCCTCTGTCACCGCCACGCTTAACATTCCGTAACCCTTCTGCCGCTACGTTTGAACTTTTCTACTTCCAAAACTCCCCCAATTACGGATCCCAGCGCGCCCATATCCAGGAAGGTTAACCATACCTTATATCGATTTAACTCCCGGCTGCCCCTCTAGATTTCATAACAAAACCAGAGCTATTCCCTATTAACAACTCTTGCACCTGATCCCCAACTCCAAATCCTCTGCAACATCAGCCTAAGTACTATACGTCCTACTTTCCCATAAAGCCCCCATTAAAGTGTATGTCTACCTACCTAATTATTCTCGCGAGAACCAACACCTACATTACCTATGTCAAAACCATTTATTTGCTGTACCAAATCTCTATTACCCAGACATGCCGCAAAACCTAAATCCTCAATCCGCCTATTGCTCTATACAAAACACAACATCTGCAAATAATCTATTCTTGATGTTATTCCACTGCTATGTCATTTATAAAACATATAAAACAAAGGTCCTAACACTGAGCCCTGCGTACCCGATGTAACCTCATATATGTGACAAAAGTCCCAACCCTAACCCTGAGACCTACCTCTCAGAAATCTCACCCACCTCACCACCCTTTATCCCACCACATGTTACATCTCCATTAGCAAATCGTGCGGATTTATCAAAAGCTTTCAAAATCTGAAAAACAGCATCTACTTCCCCCACTGTCCAAAATGTCCCAATATCTGACTATCCTACCAGTTGAGTGTCACAGAAAAATAAATTGACGATTATTTGTAAGATTAATGCATGAAGCAATCTAGTAACAAGACCAAGAACGGCCAAGAACACTATTCGGATAAGTCCTAACTCCTAAATAGAAGCGGACAAAAAAGTGAGGTTAGGTAAAATGAAAACATCTTGGCTAGGGCTAGGCCCCTAGGCTTAGTTTGTTCTTTCTTCACCAAAACCATGAAGGGCCACATCCCTAAATGTCAAAATAATGTTATATTTATAACCCCTTAAATCCTAGGCCTTACCTTATCTTTATTTGGCGCAGGAGTTATTTGCAGTGTCACTTGATTCCCAGGAGTGACAGGAGGTGTCACTTCACCCGATTTTCCTGTGGCTCTGGAATCATCATCGGGATCAGGAGGGACAAGTTGTTGAAGCTCACATTCTTCGCCACCCTCGGACATTATCAGAATACTTTGGCACGGTGAAAAGTTTTATAAATTAATGAATGTTTGACATTTTAACAAAAGTGGAATGCGGGGCGACGCCCCCACAAATTATCAGTGCCACTGCCACCTAGAGCAAAGACTTTGTATAATATTTTGTCGTCGCCATTGGTTTTAGATGGCTGTGTTCATTAGGCCTAAAATCTACCTAATGGCCGTAGGGCCTAGTTGTTTATAATTAGTGGAATTTCTAGTTTTTATTGTGCCTAGACCCGTTACATAAATGGCAGACCCACATAAAAAGGCTAATCCCAGTTTATGACAAAACTCAAAAGTGTTTTTTGTGTGAGATGCTTTATATTCTTTCGAAATGTACGTTTGTAAACCTTTTCAAGCATCCTCGTAACATAACCTTACTTCATGAGACATTTCATCAGAGGCCTAGGCCTACTATTTCTTTTGGTCTACGCTTATCTTTAAGACAATTTCATTTTTGCACTAAAATAAACAAATTCTCCGATATAAGCCAAGGCATACATTTACTGCGTTTTCGTAAAATAAACGTCGTCAGTTCTTTAGCACTTAATTGGAAATTAATGTGCCAGGTGAGTTGCGGAGGCCTAGTTCAAGAGCGACATAGGCGTGGGCCTACATCAACACCGTATGGAAATACCATAACTGCACCGTGGCATAGGCCTTGTGTATTAAAAACACACACACGCTCACATTATTTGTCTGTGATATGGAGAATATGGGAAATCTTCTTAACATTTCTTCGAGCAATCCGACTTGGCATCACATTATTACCTATGTTAATGTTATACCCACTTACACTAATATGTCATTCATTCACAAATGTTTGGTACAAGCTACTGCTCATAAGCTTAGAATTTTCTGGACCAATATTTATTAAATTAGGTCAGTGGGCAAGCACACGCAGAGATTTATTCTCTGCAGAACTATGCTTATGCTTGAAAAAACTGCAGCGAGAAAATAGTCCTCATTCATGGTACTATACATCAAAGTCATTTGAACGAGTATTTGGACCAAACTGGCAAAACTTTATTTTATTGGACAATGGAGGTCAACCAATTGGATGTGGATGTTGTGCTCAGGTGATTTGAAAATGTGAACATTATAATGCTAGGAAATCCACCAACACCACATCTCTGCTAGCCATAATGGTATTCTTTGTTTTTATGTGTGTCCTGTAGATATGGGCGTAGCATTGGGCCTTCTCTGTGATTCTCTCTCCAAAACACATGCATTCCAGTCTACTCATCCATTTTGACAAGGATTGGTGGTGTTGGTTGAACTATCTACATTATATATTATAATATTACCATACTTGCTTGCTATATTACTTAACACATGTAATATACCTACAATGTCTCTTTTAGGTGTACAAGGGATGGGTTGATAGTCATGTTGTGAAGGAAGTAGAAGAGACTTTCCGTACAGCTAGCAACCGTTACAAGTATAGTGATGAAGAATATAATAATTCCTTTTGTATTGAAGGTATGCATGCCATTATGTACCTTTTGACTTTTTACATCTAGGCATTGTACGTGTGTGTTACGGAGGTCTAATTTATTTAGACCGATGCTCTCAACTCTCGTTCCTAACCAAACACTAGCATGTGTCCTGATTCAGTCAGCAACTCATTTGTTTGCCTTAATGCCCACATCTTCCAGCAAAACTTAAATGTTCATGATCACTTCACACTTTGACACGTCCCACCAATTTAGTTCATATTCCCTTTGATAATCTTTCCCTCTTCTCTGAGAGCCCCTTCTTCTTAGCATAGATTGTGTATAATAATCTCTAGAGTAACAATTGGCTTAAATATGGCTACCTCACAGTTCTTCCAAATTTAATCTTCCAAGTCCTTCCTACTAAAAAAAAACAGCTATTACTCGCAATTCACGAGTTCTTATTCGAAGGCTCTCCCAAATAAATTAACTTGTGATCATAAATATCAATATTTACCGGTACACTGTAGGGGTTGTAACGAGAGACAAGTACCCTATTTACATTTATTACAACACGATTACCTACCGACAAGTCTCGAGAATGCGACAATTAGCCGTCTTCCTAACCTATCGGTCCCAATACTAACTGATTGGAGATCCCCTCACATGAAAGGTCAAGCTTTATAAAGCAGTAGCCCCACCTATTACTGGTGGCAATACCTCCTCCCTCCACGCACCCTTAATCTGTTTTCCTGTAATCTCCCACCACTCCCCTTTCGGTTCCCTCCACCTCCATCACAAGTCTTAAAGTCGGTATATCAACTTGGAAAAACTTTTAATATGTTAAAGGTGTTCATGTTTTAGAACGTTGGTTAAAAGGGAAAAAATCCCAAAAAATTTTAGCGGTTTTCCGGCCGAACGTGGACTGACGTCATTGTACGCCCGGCTCGCTGGCTGACTTGAGCTTCGTATGCGCGCTCGGTCCCCCGCCCCGCATAAAGAGATAACATTGCAGTATAGTATCATCATTCAATAGTGCGGTGAAAGAATGTGCATCAGCTGAAGTAATAGTGTAATAATATCGATGCTATATTATAATGGTGTATGTTAGTCTAAATATAAAATGGTGATCAAGTGCATGTGAATATAAATGTAATAATAGAAAATAAATTACACAAACAGCTATCATTTCATCGGTTTCCAAACTGTGATAAGTTACCATAAGCATACCAGCAACTATTGTCATACATGTCTTTGTTTTTCATAAAAAATATTTATTTTATATTTTTCCGTGCACATTTTGTCCTAATATTGTGAGCAAATGCATGTATATGCAATAACCATCATATGTAGAATCATTCAAAATCAATGATAATAAACAGTCATTAGAAGAGCGTCTAGCAACCATCTAGCAGACAATCACATTAGAAATAGAATCTTCCTAACACGACTGTACATGACACAAGCATGCACTCACATTTATCTGAGCGGTCGTAAACACCCAGCGCGCAATCTGTGTTGTATACGTGATAAGTTATGCGATACTTGAGGATACTTCTACGCACTTACCAACGCACTCGTATTCAAACAAATACAGATCATTTCTAATAAAGAAAACACAGATGACGATAGGTTGATATGCCAGCCCCCCCCCCCCCCCAAACACGCACACACATTCACAACATGAATATTATATTGCTGCATGAACGTACTTCTAAAATGTATTTCGCAATAAATGTTCAATATTTGGTACCTAGATCATTATGTAATGTGAATTTGACATACGAAATAACATGTTTTACACAGGTGCCCTAGAATCTTACCACAATGAAAGACTCAAGTACCTTCCAAAGCGAGTTCACTATCCATACGAAGGAATGGAAGCACGTGGTATACTCGCTATACTTGATCATAATCAATAATCATCATAATTGATAATAATTCATCATCATCATCATCATATCATCATCTTCATCATAATTGGTGCTCTACAAACGAAACGCACAGCTGTGAGTAATCGACTGATTGGGTCTTGAAAGCCGAGCACTTCGTAACGCGAGCCGGCCGCGAGGAGGCTACACGCTCGGGTCGACTCGATGAGTGGCCGCACAGTGACGTCATTTTTAGGCCACTAGTTTTCGTGCAGTGATATTTTAAAACTCTATTTACTTAGCAACCAGATGTCCGATCAAGCTGCATCTTAGATCTATTTCCGTGAAATTGAATGGTTCAAGATATGCTATGAAGTGCAACCAAGATGAGATAATTCCTTTAAAGAGCTTGAGAAATGTTTTTAATTTCTTCACCCCCACCTGCCCCTCTGTGAGCTCGTTCCAATCAACCATTGTTTTCCACAAAATAGATCCTAGATAATATAATTAGGTAAGATAATTTCCTAGATCTGTTCTCCATGTTCTTCTCTCGTATTTCCACTTATGATCAAGTTTGCATAAATAAATTATGTGTAGACCTACTCTGTTCTATATTCTTGTACCTGATAGACACACCCAAGCTGACATCTCACCTGAATTTTTAATTTCTCTCTTAGTTTTGGAGATGTTTGGAATTGGTTCCATCTTATCTGCTTTTCAAACGCAGAATACCGGTATCTTTAAAGCAGAAGATGAAAACAAGAAGCTTGTCCCTGTTGCTATAAAAGTCCTCCATCCAGGGATGATAACTAACTTACGCAGGGACTTGTACATCATGAAAGTAGCAGCTAATCTTTTAACCTGGATGTTACCTAGTTTGAAGTGGATTAGTCTGCCCGACTGTGTTGATGATTTCACAAATTTAATGAAGGCTCAAGTAGATTTGTGTATTGAAGCAAAAAACTTGGATACATTTGCAAACAATTTTGCCAAAGTGAAAACTGTCAGTTTTCCACGCCCACTGTGGTGCCTCACCACACCGTTTTTGTTGGTTGAGACATATGAACATGGTCGGCCAATGGAACATTACATTGACAATAATGTAACAACGGAAACAAAAGCCAAAATAGCAGATGTTGGTGTAAACGCTCTACTGAAGATGGTGAGTAAAAGCTTACAGTAATAGGAGGCTCATGAGCTCGGTTGATTATTTATTCCACTTACGTAATTACCAACAACGTTCTGTAGGGCCTACACACACAAGTTTCTTTGATTAATTGACATATTTCCATTTATAAATATGAGCTGAAAGTTTTACACATGATTTAAGGGGGAAAAACAGGTCGTGGCATCATCTTTCTCATCGCCAATCATGTTTTTTAGTTTCAAAATAATTTGTTTTTTTGAAGAAATTTCAGTGGCAAAATATTGTTACTTCTATTGAGAATAGAGTAGAACTACCTGCTTAAAAGAATCTCAATTAATCTGCAATTAATTTTATGCCAATATAATAATCATACATAGGCCTACACACCTGCTAGATAGGACTCCTGTTCACTCCGATCCATGCCATGTGGCTGTGTTACATTGAGATTTTTAATGTTTGTTTGTAGAACTAAAAAGTAAACATTGATTCAATTTTTAAGGTATTTGATGATAACTTTTCTCACGGAGATCTTCATCCTGGCAACATGTTGATCCAAGAACAAACCAATTACCGTAAAGTCCGTCCATGGTGGAAGTTTCAAAAGGAAAATGAGTCGCCTCCATTCCGTCTTGTCATTCTAGACTGTGGCATTGTTGTTAGTCTAGATGCAAGGGCAAAGAAACTTCTTCGTCAAGTCTTCCAGGCTGTTGTAAATGGAGAGGTAATATATAGTAGGCCAACGCTACAATTTCTACTGTTAATCTCGATTAATTAGTCTATACTACTATCCTCTTTGTTCTTGTGCCCTCAACCAGTACTTTTATGTTTTGTTGTGTTAGTTACTAGGAAGCTTTGCAAACGCTTCTTCAGGCGCGTTGTTGGATGAGCGTAGTTGGTGCATTGAGCTGCCATGTGCTATGCAGATGGTATTTAAATTGATTTCGTTTTCCCATTGCTATGGCCTGCGAGACACGCTTGGTAATACCGTTTTAATTTTACGACGACGACATGAGGATACAATACAAATACATTGTAATGTAGTGTGTAATGTAATGTGCGCCCCTGATCCTCATGTCGTCGTCGTAAAATTAAAACAGTATTACCAAGCGTGTCTCGCAGGCCATAGCAATGGGAAAACGAAATCAATTTAAATACCATCTGCATAACACATGGCAGCTCAATGCACCAATATTTTTCAATTTGTTGATCGTGATAGAAATTCTATTCTAATGAACTCTTTGAAAGTTCCTAAATTAATTTCTGAATCATTAAGAAAGTCATTCTTGTACAGAGGAGTATCCTTTTGGAATTCAATTTCTTATGATATTAGAAGCCAATTTACTGAGCTAGGAATAGTACAATTTAAAAGTAAAATTGAAGCAATGATAATGAATCGAAGAACAAAGAAGAATTGATTTTTACTATTTATTTGTGGGGCATTGTCTCTGTGTTTATGTAATGTTAATTTATCTTCATATGTTCTTATTTATGATTTTGCTGTTCTCTTTGTTTGTTCATTATTGCTTTGATTTTGATGTATTCAATGTATTTTCAATTGATATTTTTCTGCCTAGATTGTCTGGTTGCCGCCCACTGGTGGAACTTGCAACTTGAGTTAGGTGTCCTGTATCATTGCTGTGATCAGTTTTTGACTTGAACAATTTTAAATAATTATATATCTGATATAATTATATGTTAAGTAGGGGTGTGGAAAGGGAACCCAACAGCTTACCTGGTCGGTGACTGCAGGGGTCTCGTAGAAGAAAGACACAAATAAATGAACATAATACAAGAAAACGTCGAAACTGTTTCGGCCAAACAGGGCCTTGCTCACTCGACGAGAGCGGAGAGTTTTTTTTTTTTTAGTTAACTCTCCCCTCTCGTCGAGTGAGCAAGGCCCTGTTTGGCCAAAACAGTTTCGACGTTTTCTTGTATTAATTATTTGTGTCTTTCTTCTACGAGACCCCTGCAGTCACCGACCAGGTAAGCTGTTGGGTTCCCTTTCCACACCCCTACTTAACATTAACTAGCCGTTTGGCATCTCCTATCTATCACCAAAGTCGTTTGATATAAATATATGATAGAGTCAAGATCTTTTGCACTTAATTGTTATCAAAATTTGAACACAAGAATGAAAGATTCGCGTTTGGTGGTCTTTTTCTCGAAAATTTGATTACTCCCTGATATGCTGTTCCTGATTTTTGACAAACCTCACATTCGTTTGAGTGAGATAGTCTAATAAATCAGTTTTTTTCTTTTCGTTTTTTTTTATGTTTTTATTTTTTCTTCTTTTTTCTTTTCTTTCTTTCTTTCTTTTTTTCCTTTCCTTTTTTCTTTTTTCTTTTCTTTTTTCTTTTCTTTTCATTCCCCACCCCCTTTTTTATATATTCGATTCATTCATAAATTGCATTTAATATCCTTTTTATTTGTTATCAAATTTGTTGAATATTTAATGCATTGTTGTAATATTACTATTTCAAATATTTACTTAAATGTAGTTTATTGTTGTGTCTGCATCTATGTAATTAGATTTATTTAGTTGTCCTCCTTTGTAAATCAGTTTTTATAACTGAATAGGATAGACGTTAAATAAATAAATAAACAAATAAAATAAAATAAAACATGTAGGCCTAGGAGTTATAAGTTGTTGTTTTTTTTTTTTTTTAACAAAAAAAGCTTAAAATTGCGATTTTCATAAGAAATAGTTTTTCGATTGCGCTCAAATTTGACACAAATATATTAATTCATAAAATTAAGGTTATGTGAAAAAATCCTTCCAATCAGATATAGCATGTAGGTGTTATAAATCAAAAAACTTTTTTTTTAAACAAAATAAAGCGTAAAATTGCAATTTTCATTAGAAATAATTTTTCGATTGCGCTCAAATTTCACACGAATATATTAATTCATAAAATTAAGGTTCTGTGAAAAAATCAGAACAATCGAACAAAGCATATACCTAGGTGTTGTAAGTCAAAGAAATTTAATGAGAATTTTTATAATGGTTTAGCCGGAATCAAGTTAACTACACAAAAATACAAACAGGAAAAAAATCCGGATTTTTTTCTCGAGTGAAGTAGAATGGAATCTTCGCTTTTCTCGCTACGCTCATCAAATTAGATTATGCTAACTTTGTACATACTTGTCAAATCATAAGAAGAATACTTTTTGTGTTTGAAGTCTCCAGTCTTGTTTGAAAGAAATAAACTTCACCAGCTTAACAAAAATTGGAATTACGTAGGAACTAGGCCTACAAGTCATTATTTTACAAAACCATTGTTTGTAGCCAGCGGTTTAGCCATGGTTGCTTAGCCGGTTCCCACTCGAATACTGAAGTTAAGCCATAGAGATGGTATTTAATCTCTATGGTTAAGCAACCTCAAGCCTGGTCAGGGGGAGAGTGGGTGACCGCTCTCCCCTGGAATACTTGTATATACCGCTGGCTAGAGCAGATAAGGGAGGATTCGAGAGCTAGTGTAACAGCTTCGTTTTCCTCGACGTCTGCTCGGCAGTCCGGGTTAGTGGAGGAACCTATATGACTCAAGGTTACACCATCCTTTCGGATGGGACGTAAATCAGTTGGTCCCCTTGGTACTTTTCAAAAGGAGTAGGCTATGTGCCGGTACTGGGTTTCCCCTCCTCCCTTTTCTATAAAATTTGCACTAGTGAATTGCATTATCCATTGCAAATAAAGATTTAATAATTAACATTGTTTTTTTTTTCTTTTGTTTTTTTTTTTTTTTTAATTGGGAATTTGAAGTGGCAGAGGAGGGGAAAAGGAGAGTAGGATGGCCAAGAGAGAAATGGGAAAGATTAATTCAAGAAGACATTGGTAAACGAAATAAAGTGTGGGAGCATGTGGCAAGAGTAAAGCTGTGGGAGGACAGAAGAGAGTGGAGTAAATTGGTGGAGAAGAAGGAGTTAGATGATGAGGAAGAAACACTGAGTCTGGCAAGCTTAGTATCTACAGTTTCATGCCCTAGATAATAGTGGAAAACCACTACTCAACCCGACATAGTTGGAACTGAGTTATGATGATTACTAGGAAGCTTCGCAAACGCTTTTTCATGCGCGTTGTTGGATGAGCGTAATTGGTACATTGAGCTGCCATGTGTTCATGAGAAATAATTTTTCGATTGCGCTCAAATTTCACACAAATATGTTAATTCATAAAATTAAGGTTCTGTGAAAAAATCATACAATTGAATAAAGCACGTAGGTGTTATAGACTACGTCGAAGATTTTTTTTTTAATCAAAAAAATTGTAAACTTACAATTTTCATGATAAATAATTTTTCAATTGAGCTCAAAAACGTGGCAGTTCTAAGTTCAGAGATTTCGAAGGCCTCCAGAAAATGTCATCGCAATTGTAGTATCGGTTTAGCCGGAATCGTGTTAACTAACACACAAAAATACAAAAAAAAACATTCCGGATTTTTTTCTCCAGTGTAGTGGAATGGAATCTTCACTTCGCTTGCTATGCTCATCAATAAAACAAAACTAGTTAGTTTGGGTACTAGTTAATATGTTTTAAGTTATTGCAATTTTATTCCATTGTAATAAGTTGGATCCATGTGGTTGTCAAACTGTGGTTGGTCAGCAGCTAAATACTAACTGGTTTTCTCTCTACTGTGTTTGTTTCAGGGTGAGCGGGTTGCAGAACTATTCTTAAACAACTCAAGTCACATGTGTGCCGACCCAATGGGCTTCAAACGAGATATGAAAGATCTTGTACTTTATGCTATAGGCAAGACCACCATGCTCTCGGAGGTAATACAATAAATATACTTGGTTAAGGTTATTTCACTTTGTCACTTTGTCTGTGCAAATTCTAGCAATGCAATGCTCCATTTAGCATACCGTACTACATAAAGCTGACGCTAGATGTAAAACTTACCATATCCTTTTGGTATCTTTTTGTTTTTAAAGGTTAGGGCCTAAATCAAGGGTTGGTAACCTTTTTTGTCTTAAAAGAGCTAATTTTATAGAAAATTTGAAAGTGAGCGAGTTTGCTAGGTAATTGGAGCCATTGTAGGATAATTGAAAAATAGTTACATCCCATAACGTAGTTTTATTTTTATATGGTACAAATGGACGACGTAATATGTTTACATTTTTATTTTTTATGTGTAGTAACTAGTGAGCCATTTAAGCAATGTTAATTTTGTGATTAAATTTTTGATACGATAATTTGAAAATGTGGTCTGTATGTGGACAGAACTTTATGATTGATTTATGATTGAGAGGGCCTAAAACAATTAATGCTTTAAAACAAGTGTACGCACAAACAGGTAGAACCTGCACAGCCTGTGGCTTCTTCTGCAATTCAGAACAGTATTTTAGGATATTTCATGGGAAAACTGTTGTATGACTCTTCAAAAAAAAGTCACTCAATGTTAGGCCTACTTGTTTAATGAAAGAAAACTTCACATAGGCCTATTAGTTACACAAGGTGGAAAACCTCTACATTCTACAATCAATAACACCGAACTTGTCAGTCCAATCACTGTTAATACAAACTATTTTCATTGGATATTTCGCGTGTATTTTTGTCGCTCATGTTTCATTTCATTTCATTTCATTTTATTGTCTTGTTTTATATACCTAATACTAGCATATATTGTTACAATGTTATGACAAGGTAAACAAGTTCTAAACATTACATTATAAGCTAGCTAGCTATTAAACACGTCTTTTCAAAAGACTAAGACTTGAATATTAGGATGTATAGAAAATACTAAAACTAATTTACATTAATTACAAAATACACTTTTACAACAATACAATAATACACAATAAAGATATATACTTTTGCACTAATATAAGATAGGCTACTAGATAATATAAGTCTAGGCATCTATAATATGCAAAATAAATTGTATTGTCAAGACATATTATTATTGTCCGCCAAGAACTCCTCAATATCGTAGTATTCTTTTTCAACAAGAAATGTCCTAAGATCCTTTTTAAATGTATCAGTTGGTTTGTTTTTGATAATGGCAGGTAGCTTATTAAAAAGGATTATTCCTGCATATGTGGGGCTTTTCTCATACACAGCCAGCCTATGGGATGTCACAAATATATCATTTTTCCTCCTAGTATTGTAATTATGAATATTGATGTTTTTTTTTATATCTCCCCTATGATTAATTAAAAATAATATTACTTTGTAAATATAGAGGCATGCAAGAGTAAGAATATTCAACGTTTTGAAATGTCCTCTACATGTATCCCCTTTCTTAATTTTATCTAGTATTCTTAAAGCTTTTTTTTGCATGACAAAGATCTTATGAAAATTGTTTTTTGATGCATTACCCCACACTATTAACCCATAGCTCAAATGTGACTCAATCAGGGCATAGTACACTACTAACAGCAAACTTCTATCTGCATATATTTTCATTTTACGTAAGACATATATATTGGAGCTTATTTTATTTGCTACATAATCAGTGTGAATGTCCCACGATAAGCACTTGTCAATATACAGTCCTAAAAACTTTGCTGTGTCTATTTGTTCAATAGGAAGGTCTTCATCACACAACCTGATACAAATATTTTGATCTTCCATATTTTTCCTTGGGAATATCATGCATTTAGTTTTCTTATTATTCATTATTAGGTTATTTGGTTGCAGCCACTGCGCCACTTCGTTAAAACTGATAAAAGCGGTCTTTTCTAATGTTTCTATAAGTGCATGAGCAAGGATGGTGGTTGCGTCATCTGCATACAGAAGCATATCCCCTTCACTTATTGCACATGGCATGTCATTTATTAGTATATTGAAAAACAAAGGCCCTAGTATTGATCCTTGTGGTACTCCCAGTTTAATATATTTCCTCTCAGATTTAGTTTTTTTGTTCAAATGGTCAGAAATTTCTACATATTGCGTCCTTCCATGTAGATACGAAAATATCCATTGCAGGGCATTTCCCTTTATTCCATATGAAAACAGTTTACTTATTAATGTATTATACTCCACACAGTCAAAAGCTTTTGAAAGATCCATATAAATGGCTACTGGTGTTTTTTTCTGATCAAGCGCTGTTACAACATTGTCAATGAAGGCAGCAAGAGCTGTTTCAGTTGATCTCTTTTCTCTGAATCCATGTTGTTCTTTTGCTATTATCTCATTTGACTCTAAGTATTCGGACAATCTATTATACATTACTCTTTCAAACACCTTTGAAAAAGCATTAAGTATTGAAACTGGTCTATAATTTCTGATGTCTCGAGTGTTTCCCTCTTTCAAAATTGGTTTTACCCGCGCCACCTTTAAAGCTTTTGGAAAAACACCGTCATTAAGAGACATATTAATTAAGTAAGTAAGTGGCTCTACTAATACTCTTGCACATTTCTTTATAAGAAAGCTTGATAAACCATCTGGACCTATTGATTTCTTATTCTTTAAATTTCTTATAATTCGCAAAGTTTCATCTTCACTTACATTATTGAGACAAAATAAGTGATCTATTTCAGGCAACAGTTTTTTCCCATCATTTTCAGTTCTCTTTTGACTTTCTGTTAATTTTGTGGCTATATTTATAAAGTAGTCATTGAATATGTTTCCAATTTGCTTTGCATTTCTGACCGTTTCATTATCTACTGTGATTTCAAATTCTGTTTCAGTTTTCTTTTTTCTTTTTGAACCCCTTTCCAGATTAATCATATTCCATATATCTTTTCCTTTGTTTTCTGATTTCCTTATTAGTTCTTTGATTCTATGAGCCTTCGCTTTTCGAATTGTATCTTTATATTCCTTTTTGCATTTTTTGTATTTATTTAGAACATTGACATTTGTATTCCTTTTAAGTTTTAACGCAAGTCTCCTCACTTTCCTTGACATTTCCATCACATTTTGTGTTATCCATTTATTACTTTTCTTTTTTTTCTTTTTCTTTCTTTTCTTTTCTTTTCTTTTCTTTTTTTTACTTTTCTTTTCTTTTTTCTTTTTTCTTTTCTTTTACTTTTCTGCCAGTTGCCAGTTGCCAGTTGCAGGTTGACTTTGGACTTAAGAGACTTTTCTTAACAAAACTACAGAGCCAGGCTAGACCCACTCAGGAGCCGCAGGTTCCCGACCCCTGGCCTAAATGATGTAGGTCTATGTTATAAATGTGTAGCCTAATCAGTGTTGTACACTTGTTTGTAACATGTTACTTTTTTTAGTAGCGAGGACGGTGGCGTGTTACTTTGGAAAATGAAGTAAAGTAGCGAGTAGTAAGCTACTATAAACAGATACCTAACTGATTGATTGATTTGTATTGCTTAACGTCTCATAAATACTTTGGCTATTCGAGACGATGAGTGGTGAATAGCAGGGAGGAGGGGAAACCCGGTACCGGCACGTAGCCTACTCCTTTAGAAAAGTACCAAGAGGACTAACGACTTTACGTCCTATCCAAAAGGACGGTATAACCTTGATAGTCATATAGGTTCCTCCACTAACCCGGACTACCGACAGACGTGGAGGAGAAGGAAGCCATTACACTAGCTCACGAACCCTCCATCTGCTCTAACCAGCTTTATGCACGTGTGTTTCAGGGCCAGAACGTTCACACTCTCTACCCTCACCATGACAATAACTGTAGTAGCGCAGAGTCATCTTGGTGGGGTTTTGCATGCAGTATAATATGCATCCACCTTGAAGCACCAGTGCCTTAAATCGACTACTCAAATAATTTTGCAATAGGCCGAATACAATTAAACATTACCATTGCAAAAATTAATCATCACTCATTAGTCAATCATATGAAAATTTACTGAAATGTAAATGGGCACATGTAATAAATATGTAGCCTACAATAATAATAAATGATAGTTGATAGGTAACAAAATTGATGATTATTTTATTTGATATTTCCCAGATCGAAGTGTCGCCATTGATGACCCAGCTGTTTTCATTGATGATTCATCACAAGGTGAAAATGGACGGCTGCTTCTCATCCGTTATGTTTGCAATGATGGTGGTCGAGGGTGTGGGGCGGTCACTTGACCCTACAATAAACATGCTCGAGAAGGCTAGGCCGTACTTGTTCAAATCACTCTTAGGATGGGAGTGAAACTTGCGTCAACTTCCCGGGTAGGCTACTGTACATCTGCTGTAAAGCTGCATGACTCGTTATACTTAGTAAAATACAATTAGTACTTGAATTTTAAAAGTTTTAGTTCATATCATCTAGTCAATATTATACTGACATCTGAATTATCTGTTATATCTAAATACTAGTAAATTTAGTTTAAAAGTTGATGTATTATTGACTTATTGTTGGCCTTATAGGTAATTAAATGTACTAGTTGATATCCCTACCCCTAATTAGATTTTAGTACATGAAAATGTATTTTATATATTTATATTATACATATATTTGAATCGTTATACTACAGCCAAGTGCTGACTATAGTATGAATGATTTGTGTTTAAGTACATAATCTTAGTTACAAAAACTTGTACTATTGTTTTAAATTTTATAATACTAAGCAAATTAATTGCTTACCAGTACCTGATCATAGAAAAAAGGATCATCCAACATCCAGTTTGTTGATCGTACCTATTCAATTTTAATTGTTTAAAAACAGGAAGGCCTGTAAACCTACTAGGGAATATTTAGGGGCCAAAACTTCAGAACCACTTCTCGTCAAGCAGGAACCACTTTTTGAATGTTATTGGATGAGCGAAGCAAAGACTTCAATTTCACCGACCCCCCAAAAAATTAGCTCTAGTGTTTTTTTGTTTAGTTTTTTCTGTCTGTTTGTTCGCTCTCTACCGGGCAAACGGCATATCCGATCTTGATGAAAATTGGAGGGACCTTCGAAATCTCTGAAACTTAGACTTGCTACGTTTTTGGGTACAATCGAAGAAATATTCTCTATGAAAATCGTACTTTTACGATTTTTTTCGATTTTTAGTGCGATATTTTCGTGACATTTGGGCGATTCTGACCAAACGGGTGGGGCTACAACGTTCATATTTCACATGGGACATTAAGTAATGGTTGAGTATTGTTTTCTGAAAGAAAAAGTGAAAAAGTGTAGCCAGAATCTATAGAAATAAAGCTTTTAATATAGTTTTTTGATTTGTTGTGCGATCATTTCCGTGCCATTTGGGCCAATTCTGACCAAACGGTGGGCCTACAACGTTCATATTAACATGTACATTTTAAGGTTATGGTGATGTAGTACCTTTTGAAAGAAAAAGTTGAAAAAGTTAGCTCGAATCCATAGAAATAAAGCTTTTATTACAAGTTTTTACGATAAATATACCAATTGACAGGTAACAATAGAAACTTTGAAAACAATCACATACAATGCGTTGGCAGCAAAAAAGCACTTGCAAAAGTAAGATATCCCACGCAAACTAAAAACTTTAAAAGCTCATCCATCAACGCGGCGGGACTTAGCATTTTCCTATTTTGTTTAATTGACTTTCATTAATGTGCATCACATTTGCGACGTTTTTAAATTTGCTATCCGAACCAGAGCATTGCATTAGCTAAGTTTTCAAAGATTCTTGGAAAGCATGTTTCTTTACGGGGCAAAAGATTTAAATGGGCTAAAACCCCAAAAATTATTTTTTACCCGTGATCTACAGCACAATACTACACTTAAATGACCGTTTAAAAAATATATCTTGTAACTGTGATTTAACACGAATTTTTTAATTTTTTTTATCCAGAAATTGGCAAAAATTGGTGTTTATGGAAAATTTCCTAAATCGGCTTAACCTGCTTCTTTTTTGGTCTACATACTAGACTATAGTACCAATCTAAATGCCCCTTTATAACATCGTGTCTGAAACTGTGCCCAAATATACCCTCAAACACGCAAAAATATGCATTCCAAAATCACACCCCATCTTGGTAATCGGCATATTTTGACCGAACTACTTGCCCAAATTACAAACAAAATAAGAGAATTACAGAAAAGGCTGTCGAGTACGTCATAATGCCAATATTTTTTGGATCAAAATCACTCCAAGGTCACGGGCATAAAGATCGTCCCCATGTATTTCTTATGGAGATTTTTGCCGATGGGACCTAGCTCGAAAAATGTCATGTTTGACAATTTTTTGGGAGGTCATGGTGGCCCCAATATTATTTCTGTATTGTAAATTCATTACTAGTAAGTCTAAATGAAATATTTTTTTGAGTTAGCGGTTAAATACCCCTTTAAGGGCTATGTTGTCCATTAGGGGCTGTCTGGTCGACATAGTCAATGAAGGCAATATTATACACACGGTGTCGGAAAATATTTAACTGGTTTTAAAAATGTAATGCAGATCTGAAAAGAATCGGTCTTAGTACTCAGCATTACCTCTTTAAACAATAGGGAACTAGCTTTCATTCCAGAATTCAAATATGTTACAACATTACAAAAATTAAAATTAAAAAGTTTTTTTGGCTTGAGTTCATATTATTGTCAATATTTAATGTGGAAAATTTTAATCTGGTGACCCGCCAGTAACGTAAGTAATGTAACAACATTGTGTTCAGCGCAGTTTGGCACAGACTCAAAGGAAGCTAGCACACTGCTCCACGTGCTCCTGTCAGTCGTGTTATCGTTTATATTTCTAGATTAAAAGAAATGACGCATTATAAAAGCTACCAGGAGGGCATTTACATTTACGGGTCAGCCTTGTCAAAACCAGTTCAGTCATTTTTGTAGCCTACTTAGGCCAGGCTTACCAGTCGAGATAAATATGGGCGACAAGGCATCCATTAAAGCGGCCTACGGTGAGCATGCTGCGAACTATGTAAGCCACGATGACGTCACAGTCAATCAGCGCATATTTGGCGTGGAAATTCAAAACCCTATAACTTTGTACACCCGTAGTTACCACGGATTTTATTTTCAATTATGAAGATGATTTAACTGTATGATGAGATTGGAGAAGGAACTGACAGGTTGGGAAAGCAAAGAGAACATAAAGCCCAGCCTGAAGGGCTGGGGGCAACAAAACTTTTTACCTGTTGATGACTACTGCAGCTAATTTAAAGTTGTTACCTTAATCCACGATGCATTTCGTCCTTCTGGGACTCGTTAGGCGAATGGTGGCCACTAAAAATCAGCTAACTACATGCAAACAAAACTCACAACACATAACCAAACCACCTGTGGTAGGGCCACACAAGAAGTAAATTCTGCGTGCATGTTGTCAATTGTCATCAGCAAGGTTACTTCACACACCATTCATACTGAGCCACACCTGTGTGCTAAAAATAATTAAATTGGTAAAAAATGTAATTTGTAAAAAAAATATATATATAAAATAAAATGTAAATTTGAAACCAAGGCTAGTTCCCTGTTGTATTGTATTGTAATTAAAAATAATTTCACATCACTATGTGATCACTGTATCCTTTTCTAATGTCTAGACATTTAAAAGGAAGGTAGTTTACCATACTTTTAGTTTATAAAATACTGGTTACATTACAACAGTTAAAAAAGTTGTGTGTTGGAAGTTTAGTACATCAGACCCAAGTTTTAACACTGCAGATACAGACCATCCCAAGGACTAAAGCAACGGGGTAGGCCTCACAAAGGAATTTTTCAGACTCTGGACGGGAACGGGAATTTTGTTCTTACCGGAACTTTCAATAGATGGGATGAGATTAGAAAAATGTTTAGATCCTAGTACAGTTTGGGTCAAGATTGAAGAGCGCTAGAGCGGTTTCTTTCAAATCTTCATGAATAGGGTTCCCTATCATGTGCTTGTCAAAGGTAGAATAAGGCAAATGATTGCTTTGGCTGCCATCAAGATTTGGTTTTTCTACTAAGACTCTGAAAACATACTTTCAACCCTTCGGTAGGCCGGGTCAGGTAATACTTTGTTTGTGTGATGCGTTGATGGACTGGTCGATGTTTTAATCCCGTTTAGTGACAGTAGTAGGACCTGTGTCCGTGCGTCCGCTGAGAAGCTCTTTCGAAGAAGTTAAGTGGGCGTGTTATCCTTCATGAAAAGAGCTCTAGAATGTGCTCTTCGATCTTGGCGAAAACTATACTGGTAACTAAACACTAGATATTTGGGAATTCAAATTTGTATAAAAGGCTGGGCTATCCTCTTAGGTAACTAGTAGTTGGTGTTACTAATTCATTTGAATTACGTACATATATATCGTTATGTAAATAAAAGAACATTATAGGTAAAAGGTAAAAGTTATCAACTGTATCTTAATTCTTTACATCTGCCCACTTAAACAAGATATTTTTATAATGATATAGGCTAGGACAGTGTTTTAAGCAAATTCATGTTCACTCAGCTCACTTGACACCACAGGGGGTTGAAACTTAACACAGTTGTCACGGAAGTGGAAAACTGGAAATGAAGGGCTCTAGAGTAATTAATTACTAATTAGTAATTATACTTTTCTAAAAATTGTTTGATAAAAAATAAATTAAGTTTTTTTTTACGATTTTGGGTTTTGTTAAAAAGACAAAATCTGTGATTTTTTTCTAGATGAACAAAATACTATATTGAAAATCTAAGACCGTAGGGCTGTCCATGTAAGCTTCCTTGACAACTATGTACCGGTAGCCTAAACTTTGAAACACATTGGATGTTTCCTGGTTGAGCAAATAGCTATTTGCCAACTTGCCAATATGTCCTATTCCCTAACTTAGGTCCTAGACACTTGTAACTTTTTGTTATACATCTCTTGCTCTCTCTTGTAAGCAAAGATAATAACTAAATAAGTATCCAATATATAAAACTTAATGGTTTTTGGTTTGCAGGTTATTTCAATTAGTAGATTTTGGTTTGGTAAAAAACATTTCCATATTCATCTGTGTTCCAATTCCAAATGGTTCGATTCCCAGTTGAATATTATTAGGAGAAGCTGTCATTTAAAATGAATGTGCCATACAAGTTAATGTTGAAAACATTAAATATATTTTTTTGCAACAATAAACAAAACATGCTTTAATCAGGTACACATCTAGATCACCAAGCAATTTCCTACACAAAACCAAGTACCCTGGCCTTGCTAAGGAAATCGCTTCTATTCACGTAGCAACCCCCCATCGTCCTATTCCCGGTGTATGCGGCACGGCCGTGGAGGACTCTCCAGTTATCGATGAAGATCACGAGCCCCGGCTTCAGTTTAATCCACCACTCGTTACTTGGCTTTTGAATTTCCGTCGCAAACAACCGAAGAGCCTCATAAAACTTTTGAATTTCTTCAGGTGGTAAACTCATTGGTGCACGGTCATACAAGTTGAACCTGACCTGCAAACACCACTGTGATGTAACGATAACGCGTAAAATTGTAAGGGTATTTGGTCTTGTTTTCTTTTTATATGTTTTCTTTTTACACCATTTCCTTGCACATTGTAGAAAGAAGCTATGTTCTAAAACAATATTGTGTGCGGTTCAAATTATGATTATAGGCCTATGGCTAATCACCAGTGACAGGTAGGCCTATATTTGGGGTGAAAATAAAAGTCAATTTTCATTTTCATTAAGCCCAAAAGCGGTGAAATAACTGGGAAAATAATTGAACATTTAGTTGACAGGTTGACAAAAATGTTGGGTGTGGGATTGTGTGAAGGACTTGCAGATTGCAATAAAACATAGTTAAAAGAATTCAGAGTCAGGTAGGCTATTTACTATTTATGGTGGAACTTTAAATAAAAATAAAAAAAAGTAAAAACATATTTTAGAGTACCCACTCAGTCATATAACTGATTTTCAGTGGGGGACAGTAAACCAAAGCAACCAAGCCAACCCTGTAGGCCCCGACGCAATCGACGAGTGAGCAATAACCAACCAAAGATCGATATATTTTTAATAGGAAATATAGCAATCAGTGGTAGGCCTATGGACAGTGCGAACATCCGCGGATCAACGCCAGAATCAACAAGGCCGATTCAGAACAACTTTAAATTTATTGTGCCTCGTCGCTAGGACGGCTCCAAAGTCACCGTTTACAAACTCCTAAGACAAGAACTGATGGACTTAAGCAAAAGTTAAAAAACTTCTGACTTTAACGGGAATCGAACCCTGGAGCTTCTGCATTGGAAGCAGAGACGCTAACCACAAGACCAACGAGCCACAGACATTTCCATGTTTGTTTTTGTTCTGCCCAAAAGTCGTGAATTGGAATTGGTGTTAAAAATTATTTATAATTTTAATTTACGATTTTTAGTGGTAAAAATTTGTTTTTACTACAAATACCTATCCAGCTGCTTATCAGTTCAGTTCAGTTCAGTTCAGTTTCATCACCAATCAAAATATCATTTATGAAACTATAAGGTACCCAATTATGAAACTGACCTGCTCCAAAGATGTTGTCAAAGGTTGAAGCCGAAGTACCGGAGCTGTGCATGAATAATGCTGGCCCGGTTCCAAGTATTCCGCTTGTATCGAAGTGGAAGTCAAAAGGTTGTAGCTTTCCAAGTGGGTGTCCCGGAGAGCTTCGGCTGCCCTAAAGCCGTCCACTAGCAAGTTTTCTCCTCCTTCACCGTTATGGTGAAGACAGTGAAATACCTGTAGCCTGGAAGGGAAAAAATGTATTGTTTAGGGATGCGCAAGATAATCTATATTGCAAGAGAAAAGTCAATAGTATACCGGTAGATTAGGGCAAGAGAAGGGGTTCAATATCATCAAGAATCCTTATCAATGTGATCATACAAGGACATATTTTTTTTTAAATGGGAATAACATGGAACGAAGTTGAAACAGAAAGACTCTGGGAAAATTGTGAGAAATGGAGGGATCTAGGTCACCCCCCGGTAGCGGAGGAGGTGTTTTAGGAAGACGTTGAAGATATGGTTGTATTAGGCCTGGCTAGCCGGCAACTAAGATATTAGCCCAAGAAATGGAGTAGTGTGCTGCTCCCCCCAACCGAATTAAATATTGTTGACGGGGTCAAGAAGATATTATATATATATATATATATAGGTATGTTGGTACTATAGACAGAAATTTAAAAAGTTTCTCTCCCGGGGATTGAACCCGGTACTTTGGCTGTCCAGGCCCTGCTCTAACCAACTGAGCTATGAAGACAGGTCGGTTTAAATTCTGTCTTATAGTAGGCGGCTATGACGCTGTGGTAAGGTATATAAGGTATATATTTTTTAAAATTATAGATCAAATATCGATTGCCAAAAAATACCTACACATGTTGTATTGATAACGTATCAAAATATAATTTTCCCCGTCCCTATGTTTATTACAAACACTAGAACTAGTCTATATATATTCAGATTGACATGTAGACCCCCGCCTACAGAGACATTCAACGTATCCTCACCCGGCAGCTTCGTTAAAGTACGTGTTGTCGTTGTGAGCTCCAAGTGCCTGGCGCGTGTAGGCCGTGTCGCTGTGAGATAACACGTCGCTAAACTCCCACATTCCACCAAATAGAGTGTTCTGGACCGGCGCCATGCGAACCACTACTTTTTCAGTAGCAGCAATCGTAGCTGGTACCTACAAAGGGAAGTACTGTAGATAGAAGTCAAGTTATTTAGAAAATTAATATGCAACAAAATTGCAAGAGCTACATTTTCCGTAATTTTTGTCCTGTCTGTTGTGGTTTTTTAATTGTTAATTTTGTTTGATAAAGATTTCTGGAAAGAAATCGAAATATCACATTTAAATAAATATTTTATGAACTAACAGTGAAAAAGTCCAATGATTTATATTTATAATATATCTGTCATATTACCAGTTTACAACATAACTGTAGCTATTGATGTAGGCCTAACTATCTGTCAAATAAGTGACCGATTTCTACCTTTCCTACTCGCACAAGTGACCAATACTTTAGGCCTTGTAAATAATTTAATGCTAACATTTTATGAAACAAGATCAAAGCATTGGCCCAGGAGCATTACAAGAAGAATGTCATTCAAAACAAATAAAAATATCACAAACCTCAGACTGTTAATTTAAGTCAAACCTACATTTTCAACGATCCCCACTCCAAAATCTACAATCGATTTAACAACATCTCGAAACCCAGTTTTGCCGGTCATGTATTCCGCCATGTCCACACGGGCGACTGACGATGTACTGCTTTTGTCCCACAAAGTTGGTGTTCGTTGTTGCAAGTTACGAATATGTCCGTCATAGCTATGATCCCTCAGCCAGTCAACAGAATACTTTGAATAGTGACCGTCGGGCCCTGTAAAAACCACACATTAAATTTAAGTACCAACAGAAATAGGTCTACGTATTTGGTGTTGGTAGAATTTGACAAAGTAGGGCACTCACACGAGACAACTAGAAATTTCTCTTCCAAGCGACATTCTGTAGGATGAATATCAAATGGAATACTCAATAAATCTAGGATACGTTGGTTGGTTGTGAAGTTGTAGCATTTATCGCACCTAAGAAAATAGTTTCAGATTAGACAGTGAAACACAACGGTAGGTCTACAACAGTTCTTTCCTGAAAGGAAGGGAAGGTGAGTGGGTGATAAACTTTATATTGACAAGGAAAAAAATACAATAAGATTAAAATCAGGGATGCACACGATAATCGATACAATCGATCGATAATCAATAATGGATATAATTTCGATAATCGATCCAAAATTCATTATCGATTACCAAAATATCAAATAATTGGTCTAGTGGCACGAACCAAACTCTAAAGACGGAGATTATCTCACGTTGTGCCATGCACTGGCTGAGCTGATGGTGTCACCACTCGAGATTTATGTTTGGAAATGAGCCATCATTCGATAACAGCAGCCAAACACATGACATGAAGACAGCGAAGCAGCAAACAGAACGCGATTGCATTGTTTTGACAGGCTTTGTTGGTGATTTCGATTCAATAATGACATTAGCCTACCGCTTTATTTATTATTATTATTATTCATTCCATCTCTTCCAAGAGGGGTTATATCTGTTAGACCTACCATGTATTGATCGAATAAATAAATTGAATTGAATTGAGTTGAATTGATAATCAATAATAAAAAAAGTATCGATGTGCATCCCGAATTGAACTCATGATTGTAATCATAAAATTACCTACCACTACCACAACTTTAAGAGACTGATATTTTGAAATTAGAATATTTATCGTGATGAGTGATGACAATAGAATGGATAGGCCTAGATGTTAGATAACTCTACTGACCCAGTGCACACAGATTTTTAAATGTCATACGACTTACAACTACGACACTAAGGGCTGTTAACTAAACCTCTTGCTAGATAACAAAAACCTACCTACAGAGGCCCTAGCCTTGCACTTTCTCAATACATCGGACTTAGGTCACTCTACTATAGCCCGGTACAGAGCTCACTGGAATGTTGGCTAAGATTTAACATTTAAGCTCTATCTGGACTACCAACTTAGAACTAGAAATGTTCAAAAAGAGCAACAAGTGTAGGCCTATAAAATTTTAAAAAAACGAGTCATGGGTTTGCATTTGGATCAAACTAGATAAAGTGACTGGATTTAACCTTGTGATGAAATCTAGTCCATAGCATTATTTAAGTTGTTAATGTTTGTAAAATACCTGCAATGATCTCTTAGCCACAGGTGGTTTAAGCTTAAAGGAAGAGACGAAGACGAAAGTTTCAACAACGTATGACCATTCTTAACATCCAAAGAAGGTAGGCCTAGGTGTTTACTTTGGTCCTGTGCGCTGCAATACCTTCGATTTGCAATGGAATATACATTTAGTGAACCTGCGTGTAGACCTATAAACGAATTGTAATATATTTTACAGGAGGTAAAGATTTGTTTCCTTTGCATCATTGAAGTATGGTAGGTATTTGTCGTTGGAGATGCGGTCACAAAATTATGTGAGGTTATGTATGAAACCAACTGTAACACCTTGATAAGACTAAATGGCAGGTGCAAAAATAGAACTAGCTGATTAAATACATGATAATGTAATTAAACGAAATCTTTGATTACACACAGACTATTCTTTTAGTGAACCTTGGTCCTTTGATGTAATCCCGTTCCCGTGTCTTCGACCTCGACTCACATGGCACGTGTTCGCACTTCGCAGCATGGCGACAGCTGTCAGTAGTCCACGCCCACTCACCGCCCTCCTCCAATCCGCTGCCTACTTCAATCGAGCAGAATCCCGCCGTTTTTAAATCGCTTGATCATGGATTTTGAAAAATAGTACTTACTCCATAGTTTGATTTTGGACTTATGATAGTAACTGGTGTTGTGAATCCATGTTTATTGTCCTACGCAGCAAATACAAGCTTATTACGAGTGCTAGTAGGCCTACCCACGGATGTTATAGATTTTACTTCAAAAGTTAGCATATAACAGAAAACGGAATGCTTTAGTTGTGTTTTGGTGAGTTTTGTTGTTGGAAGCCCCCCCCCCCTCGCCCGCCATTTAGTTGTGTAGCGAATATCATTTTTCGTTCGACGATCCGAGTGGGAGGTGATGATAATTGTTTGTTACGTGTTGTTAGTGTTTGTTGTTTTTCTGTTTTATTATGTGTATGCACCTCAATGCTTTGCTACGCAAGCTTATGTACGTCATTAATCCTGTCAAATAAGAATTTTTGGAGGAAAAAATTGCGATGTCGCTGAATTTTTGCAGAGACCTTCTTATATAATACTAATCAACATATCAAAACTCCCCTCCAATCGGACTGGAGCTTCGGCGCCATATTGGAAAATGGCGCCAAAAAGTGTTGTTATCGAATATCTCCAAATTGGTTTGAGATAGACAAAATGTTGAAACGGCAAAAATATTCCCCGTTCCAGTCCCTACAAAAAAGGTCAGTTCTATAGTTTTGGTAAGGGTAAAGGTTACGTCACAAAATCGTGGTTTATGTGTTGCTTATTGGAATACCAGCTAATTTCCTAATTTTCACGACCAGCATCAAACAATGCCCGGTAAATCCGTAAGAAATCGATTTAAATACAAAATGACTTTTGTACAGGGTTCATGAAAGCTTCCATTAGTATTTTAAAAAATCAGGTCAGCGAAATCGGATTTTGCATTTACCCGGAATTTGGGTTTTTCCATTGTTGGCATTTCCTCAAAAATGCCATATTTCACTGTCCATTATTAAGCACTAAATAACATTAGAGGAAAAATTCTTTCTATGCACATTGAAATGACTTAAATAATGATCCGATTACAATCAAAGTTTAAATCCAATATGGCTGAAGTTCCTAATATTCACAATATGAATACTGTTTTTGTGCTGTTTTTTCACTCTTTTTGTTACATAATTCACTTTGATTTTGTGGATATTAGAAATTAGCAGCCATATTGGATTTAAACTTTGGTTGTAATCGGATCATTATTTAAGTCATTTCAATGTGCATAGAAAGATTTTTTCCTCTAATGCAATTTAGTGCTTAATAATGGACAGTCAAATATGGCATTTTTGAGGAAATGCCTACAATGGAAAAACCCAAATTCCGGGTAAATGCAAAATCCGATTTTGCAGACCTGATTTTTAAAAATAGTAATGGAAGCTTTCATGAACCCCGTACAAAAGTCCTTTTGTATTTAAATCGATTTCTTACGGATTTACCGGGCATTGTTTGATGCTGGTCGTGAAAATTAGAAAATTAGCTGGTACTCCAATAAGCAACACATATACCACGATTTTGTGACGTAACCTTTGCCCTTACCAAAACTATAGAAGACACCTTTTTTGTAGGGAATTGAATGGGAAATACTTTTGCAATTTCAACATTTTGTCTATCTCCAACCAATTTGGAAATATTCGTTAACCAACACTTTTTGGCCGCCATTTTCCAATATGGCGGTCGAAGCTCCAGTCCGATTGGAGGGGAGTTTTAATATGTTGATTAGTATTATCTAAGGAAGGTCTCTGCAAAAATTCAGCGACATCGCAATTTTTTCCTCCAAACGTCAATATAAGATCTTATTTGACAGGATTAATTGATGCACCTGTTTAAAAATCATTTACAATTTCTGCGTTAAGGTTTTTTTTTAGTGTTTTTTTAACGAAAAAAATGTTTTAAAAAAACGTCGCTGAGTAACCCTTCACTTATATGTTGTTTAACCTTTTTGAGAGTATTTAAAAAATTATATTTTGCGCGGTACTTCGTCTTTTTTCTAGTCAGCTAAATTTCTCCGCGATACGAGGTTTAAATGACACCACATATCTCTCTTATCACGCCTATAAAAACATGCCACCATCGAATTAGGCAGGATTGTGTGACCTTGTTTAATCTGTGGGTGACCTTTAAACTTATTTCGTCGTAAGGTTAGTGAAAGCAGGTTTATATGGGTTCAAACTATATTATTAGAGACGATGGATATGAACATGCAAGACTTTTTTAAATTTATTATTATCACAGCATTTCATTGACATTCATATATTGAAAATTTCTCAGTTTATTATAAACTAGGGTTAAGTATATGCAAATCTTTGGAATAATCATAGTAATAATTGGATGAGCGAAGCGAAGACTACAATTTCACTGACCCCCAAAAAATTTAGCTCGGGTGTTTTTTTGTTTATTTGTTTTTTTTAATGTTTTTTTTGTTTGTTTTTTTGTCCGTTTGTTCGCTCTCTACCGGGCAAACGGCATATCCGATCTTGATGAAAATTGGAGGGGACCTTCGAAATCTCTGAACTTAGAGGTGTATTGTTTTTGGGTACAATCGAAGAAATATTTCTCATGAATATCGTACTTTTACGATTTTTTCGATTTTTAGTGCGATATTTTCGTGCCATTCGGGCCGATTCTAACCAAACGGGTGGGGCTACAAGTACAACTTTCATATTATACATGCACATTAAGGTTATGGTGATGTAGTACCTTTTGAAAGAAAAAATTTGAAAAAGTTAGCCAGAATCCATAGAAATAAAGCTTTTAATATAAGTTTTTTACGGTTTAGTGCGATATTTTCGTGCCATTTGGGCCGATTATGACCAAACGGGTGGTGCTACAACGTTCATATTATACATGGACATTGAGGTAATGGTGATGTAGTTGTAGTACCTTTTGAAAGAAAAAGTTGAAAAAGTTAGCCAGGATCCATAGAAATAAAGCTTTTAATATAAGTTTTTTACGGTTTAGTGCGATATTTTCGTGCCATTTGGGCCGATTATGACCAAACGGGTGGGGATACAACGTTCATATTATACATGGACATTAAGATTATGGTGATGTAGTACCTTTTGAAAGAAAAAGTTGAAAAAGTTAGCCAGAATCCATAGAAATAAAGCTTTTAATATAAGTTTTTTACGGTAAATATTACCAATTGACAAGTAACAATAGAAACTTGACAACAATCACCTTCAATGCATAGGCAGCAAAGCAAAGCACTTGCAAACGTAAAGATATCCCACGCAAACCAAAAACTTTTCCTAGCGTGTTCCTAGTAGTAGGAAAACGCTAAAGTCCCGCCGCGTTGATGGATGAGCTTTTTAAAGTTTTTAGTTTCCGTGGGATATCTTTACTTTTGCAAGTGCTTTGTTTTGCTGCCTACGCATTGTAGGTGATTGTTGTCAAGTTTCTTTTGATACTTGTCAATTGGTATTATTTACCGCAAAAAACTTATATTAAAAGCTTTATTTCTATGGATCCTGGCTAACTTTTTCAACTTTTTCTTTCAGAAAGCAATACATCACCATTACCTTAATGTCCATGTAAAATATGAATGTTGTAGCCCCACCCGTTTGGTCAGAATCGGCCAAAATGTCACGAAAATATCGCACTAAAAATCGAAAAATCGTAAAAGTACGATATTCATGAGAAATATTAAATATTTCTAATTTTTTTTTTTAATTTTTACAAGAAATTTTCTTCGATTGTACCCAAAAACGTAGCAAGTCTAAGTTCAGAGATTTCGAAGGTCCCCTACAATTTTCATCAAGATCGGATATGCCGTTTGCCCGGTAGAGAGCGAACAAACAGACAGACAGAAAAAAAAAAAAAAACACCCGAGCTAAATTTTTTGGGGGGTCGGTGAAATTGAAGTCTTCGCTTCGCTCATCCAATCAAATAATCATACATCATAGGCCTAGTAGAGAGGTTGTCTCTCAATTCCAGCAAGCGACAATCCTGACAGAAAGTATTTGTTTCATGACTTCCACTTCTCTTAAACACTGTTCCCAATGTTATAAAGGTAGGATTCTACAATATAATATATTACCGGTGTTTATATTCGATACCACCTTGGAATCAGCTGCCTGCAAATGAACAAATGCCATTATCTGTAACTGATTCAAAACTAACTAGGAAAACGCTAAAGTCCCGCCGCGTTGATGGATGAGCTTTTTAAAGTTTGTAGTTTGCGTGGGATATCTTAACTTTTGCAAGTGCTTTGTTTTGCTACCTACGCATTGTAAGTGATTGTTGTCAAATTTCTTTTGTTACCTGTCAATTGGTATTATTTACCGTAAAAACTTATATTAAAAGCTTTATTTCTATGGATTCTGGCTAACTTTTTCAACTTTTTCTTTAAAAGGTACTACATCACCATAACCTTAATGTCCATGTATAATATGAACGTTAAAGGCCCACCCGTTTGGTCAGAATTGCCCAAATGGCACGAAAATATCGCACTAAAAGTCAAAAAACTTATATTAAAAGCTTTATTTCTATAGATTCTGACTAACTTTTACAACTTTTTCTTTCAGAAAGCAATACATCACCATTACCTTAATGTCCATGTGAAATATGAACGTTGTAGCCCTACCCGTTTGGTCAGAATCGGCCCAAATGTCTCGAAAATATCGCACTAAAAATCGAAAAAAATCGTAAAAGTGCGATATTCATGAGAAATATTTCTTCGATTGTACCCAAAAACGTGGCACGTCTAAGTTCAGAGATTTCGAAGGTCCCCTTCAATTTTCATCAAGATCGCATATGCCGTTTGCCCGGAATCGTGCGAACAAACAGACAAAAAAACAAAAAAAACAAAAAACAAACAAACAAACAAAAAAACAACCGAGCTAAATTTTTTGGGGGGTCAGTGAAATTGAAGTCTTCGCTTCGCTCATCCAAAAATTAAAACTAAAATTTATGCAGCACTTATTAATTCTTTTCAAACATAATCAGTTTGATTCAACTCATGTCAATGCTGCTTTTTAATCTTCTGCAGTCTTTGCAATGTCTTTGACAGGTTCCCAAAATTAGGAACTACTTTTTCAAAAAGGGAATTATTATCAGCCACGTTCTTGTTTCTATAATAAAATGGGAACTTAGTTCCTTAGAGTTCCTTTAAAAGTTACTTCCTATAAAAATTCTTAGAAGATAAAACAAAAAATAAACTCTAAAGGGGTTGGTACTTAGACCATATACCGGTTGGTTTGCGGTTGGTTGGTACCACCGCGTTCTCGGGCGAACTGGAAGTCCCAAATACTAAGCTCATTTCAAAACAATAGGGGTTTAATATCAATGAATTAGTAAAAACTCAGGAAGTCAAGTGTTAAAAGGGAACGTAAATACTTAAATTGATTCCAAGTTCCAATAAAATAGTTATAAGTTATATGAGTTTCAAAAGGAACGCATTCCTGGTAACGAGACTGATTTTCTGCGAGTTCTATAATCTTTTATTACATTCGTGTCACTGACGTGATGGGAATAAAACGAATAATATTGTATAGAACTTCAAACTTTGTTTTACAAACATACACCCCATTATAAAAATTGAAACTATATAACAGGTAGTATAACGTTACACATACAAATCATTAGACTTTTCACTGTTAAATAAAAATAAGTATAGTGAAAAGTCTAATGATTCGTATGTGTAATAATACATCCCATTATTACATTCTTAATTGTACAGCTGTTGTTTAAATAAATAAATAAATTGTATTAACAGTCCACCCTTTATTACATTAATTATTATATATATATTATATATTTATATAATTAATATAAATTACATTAATGTTCAATAAGAAGAAGAAGAAATACCTCGATCTGATCTCTCTATATGTTAATGGAAATTAAATTAATACAATAAAAACTTAACAATAGATAATAATGTGAATGAACCAAAGACTGTAAAGTTAATTAATATGAAAGCAAGTTATGTGCACAGTCACACTAGCACATTTTCTGAATGTCGTAGGCCTACCAACTGACATGAAGGTCACCCTGGAGATTACAAGACCGCAAGTTGCTCGAAGCAACAGGTTTCGAGTAGAGCGGTAAAGCTATTTCAAGGCTTTCTACATAAACAAGGTATTTGATGCTGAATCATTATTCATTAGAGATACGTTTTTTTGTGAAACGCTACACAATTCTTATTATGCTAATAAGGTTATATGCTATTGTTTTACGTGGCTATATTGATTTGATATGTTCCAATAATTCATCGTTTCCCATCAGCTGTTCAAGAAACCCCCGACATTTAGGGTTTTGGTGGAAAGAAAGAAATAGATGCTACAAAATGCTAAATTTAAAAAAATGATCAATATTAAAAATTAAAAATGCTATTTTTAGATGATTCAGAGGTTGTTTAAAGTTGGTGTACCTAATGGCAACACAAATAGTTGTATGTATTACACAAAATATGGTACTAAAAGTACGGTAAAACAGTTTAACTTAGTGACAGATAGCGTAAAAAAAATACTGGAGCCACGTTATGTTTTAAAAACAAAGCGTTTAATGCCCGCGGGACTCAGCTTCGGGAGGTCGGAGTTCGAATCCCGCCACCCTCAATTCTGACAGAACGTTTTCCTCTTGAACAGCCCTATAGGACATTCCCTTCACAACTACCCTAACTCAGACACACGAAGAAGGGGATGAAATGATTCCTGGGCACTCACTGCATGGGAGCTTCGTTTCATTACCCAACAACTCTTCTCTTCATATTATACTGGACTGAGTTGAGAGCAGACAATAACAAGATAAATGCCGACACGTGTTTCGTGTAATTATAAGTTCCCACACTTAAGTTATATATGCCAACTGGTAAACATTGTAATCAGTTTGTTGCATAATCTAACGCGGATTTGAAGATCTGCCAAATAGGAGTAGATTTGCGCAAGCGCATCGTTGAAATGTCGCCAGAATATTAAATTTGGACGCGGACGACATGTTGACTGGATGCCCAGAGTTTGACAATATCAGGTCAGAGAATGTATCTATGCCCATACAAACAAACATGCACTAAACCAATCATTCATTGTTTCAAGTTCTTCGATTCATTTAAGGTTGCCAATTTGGCATTTTTTCAGGAAACTTGTTAGTGAAATTCAACAGGGCTGCTAATTTTTTTTGTTATTTAATTTAAATTGTTTCTGTAGATCTACAAAATATTTATTCAGAGGATATGAAAATAAAAATGTAATTCCAAATACCATTTCAAGACTGGCCTTTTGCATGAAAACGAATAAGGAATTAATGTCCAAGTGTTGTTGTTCGCCGAAGAAAATGTAGTAAAAACTTCAGTCAGGAATTCCGGAGACAGGAATTAAACCTACGACCTTCCGACTCAGGTCTATACGCGTGACGCAAGAGCTAGATATTACGAGCTGCTATTGGTGATGCAATAACATTTTCTTTAATGTGACGATGGATGTTTCTAGATTCATTAATCGGAGAACACTCCCGTAGGTATATTAGTTGATTTTTAATACTAGGAAGCTTCGCAAACGCTTTTTTAGTCGCGTTGTTGGATGAGCGTAATTGGTGCATTGAGCTGCCATGTGTTATGAAGATGGTATTTAAATTGATTTCGTTTTCCCATTGCTATGGCCTGCGAGACACGCTTGGTAATATTGTTTTAATTTTTACGACGACGACATGAGGATCAGGGGCGTATAAGTCGAAGATTTTTTTAACGAAAAAAGCGTAAAATTGCGATTTTCTTTAGAAATAATTTTTCGAATGCGCTCATATTTCGCATGAATATATTAATTCATAAAATTTATGTTCTGTGAAAAAATAATTACAATCGAATAAAGAATGTAGGTGTTATAAATGAAGAATGTTTTTAAAAATCGAAGAAAATCGTTATTGCGATTTTCTAGAGAAATAATTTTTCGATTGCGCTCAAAAACGTGGCAGTTGTAAGTTCAGAGATTTAGAAGGCTTCCAGAAAATTTCATCGCAATTTGAAGTATTGGTTTAGACAGAATCGTGTTAACAAACACTCACACAGTTTGCCCCGACTGGGGATCGAGACCAGAAGTACATAACACAATCGGCCAAAGTAGAAATGCATTTCGAACAGTAAAAAGTTATACGATACGCTCTGTTTACCCAATCGATTATTATGTGTGAAATCACTGGCTCAGTCAGTAGCTTATTTATGTAAGTGAAACTTTTCTAAATCATCAGTAGGCCGTACCTAAAACACATTTGATAATGGCTAATGCAGCAATTTTTTGCATGCACATAGCCTACAAAAAGTTTCTATTCTTTGTGACAATAATTTAACCTGGTAGAAGCACGTCAGCGTAATATGTAGGTGTTATAAGTCAAAGAATTATCATATTAAAAATTGTTTTAAAAAAGAAAAAAACGTAAAATTTCGATTTTCATGAGAAATAATTTTTCGATTACGCTCAAATTTCATACGAATATCTTAATTCATAAAATTAAGGTTCTGTGAAAAAATCATTAAAATCTGATTAAGCATGTAGGTGTTATAAGTCGAAGAAATTTTTTAAAATCGAAAAAAATCGTAAAATTGCGATTTTCATGAGAAATAATTTTCCGATTGCGCTCAAAAACGTGGCAGTTCTAAGTTCAGAGATTTCGAAGGCCTCCATAAAATTTCATCGCAATTGGAGTATCGGTTTAGCCGGAATCGTGTTCACAAACACACAAAAATACAAAAAAAAAGAAAGAAAGAAAGAAAGAAAGAAAGAAAGAAAGAAAGAAAAAAAAAAACATTCCGGATTTTTTTCTCCAGTGTAGTGAAATGGAATCTTCGCTTCGCTCGCTACGCTCATCCAACAACTTTGCAAAGTTGTCAATTAAACAATCAATGGCAGCCTTACAGTAGTAGATTTTCAAAATTTGTCTGAACATTAACTACACAAAATTCACGAATATAGTCAATTTTGTATATTTTTTTTTACTTAATCGAAAATCGTGAAAAGCTATTTATTTTTAAAAATTGCGAAAAAAACAATTTTAGAAAAAGTGTTATTTACTCTTATTTCTACTTTCGTGACAACTGTTTCAAATTTCAAACACCTGTGGTGTCAGACAGCCGAGCGAACATAGGAATGTCGCATGCCCCACATCCTAAACTAAGAAACGTCCTATCCTGACAGACGTCCCCCCCCTCCCCCTCATCTCGCTCTCTCTCTCAAACTACCGCGCCGGGCATCGAACTCGGACCGACCCAACATGGGCAGACTGATGCAAAGACATCGTGCTATAATTGGGCAACTCTTAGAGTGGAATCCGGCAGAACTTTCTCCAATTAAAATATAAAAAAGGAATGCTTGTTATTTGGATAGACTATATTATGTTAATATATTGGAAGACGCGGCAAGTTTTGCCAACTTGAAAGACAATATTCTCACTTCGGTCTATATCAGGGTCCACTAGATACTTATGCTAAGCTGCTGTTAGCTGGGTCTTCTCACCTGATGTAAACAAACCACCATCTTATATCCCTGCGTGTGTTTTAAAAATAATCTGGAGCGCTCCGAACACGCTCTGTAATATTATCCGTAGCAGAATGTGCTATGTTTTTGTTTTGTTTTGACAGATCATGGACAGCAAGGATTTGGCATTGTGGATTATTATCAATATTATCATTGATATTAGGCCTACCTTTGTGTCTAAAATGTAGTTACAACTCCACGATAAAAGATTGTATGTGCATAAGCCTAGGCTAGGCCCTCGTCTTTGTGTGGTTTTTTCATAGACAATGCCTAGACCTTGTAGAAGTCGTCGTAGGCCTAGAGCTTAGGTCTCGCGTTCTTAGGCCTAGGGCTTGGCCCTAGAAATATCAGATTCAAGTTCAAGTTTGGTTTTGGTTTATAGGCCTACATGGTGCAAGTAGGCCTATGGCTTGGACTCATCTTTATCCTTACCAACCACATCATCAATGCTAATAGGCATTATGCCTACCGGTATCTGGACAGTTTGCCTCGGGTCCTAATATCCATTATGCAAATGAAAATTGACATATGAAGTTGAAAGATATGAAATTATTACATCATAATGTTACCTGCCAACATAAGAATCAAAGATTATACAGGTGGTAGCCTATTTATGTATTTATTGCATTCAAATGTACAACCGACTTTTGAAATTGACGTCCAGCTGCAGTCTGCTATTTTGTTTACAAAATCTCTGTAAGGTCCATTGGATAATGTGGTCGCGCACTCAGTAGACACATTATCAAGCAGGCCTTGACTTAGGGATTTAAGATGGCGCTTATACATTGTGGAAGTACAAGCGAAGACCACCTTACAGCAGCTGTTAGGTATCTAGTGGACCCTGGTCTATATATAACAGGCATATGTTTGCACTCTAACTTTTCCTTCTTCATTTTTCCCCCCCCACACAATGCTCACATCATGGCTTTGATGCCCCACACAATGCTCACATCATGGCTGTGATGCCCCACACAATGCTCACATCATGGCTGTGATGCCCCACACAATGCTCACATCATGGCTGTGATGCCCCACACAATGCTCACATCATGGCTGTGATGCCCCACAATGCTCACATCATGGCTGTGATGCCCCACACAATGCTCACATCATGGCTGTGATGCCCCACACAATGCTCACATCATGGCTGTGATGTTCTTCTCTACACGTACGTGATATTGAATAGTGAAACAATAACACCATTGAGTATAACACGACACGTTGTATTTTAAATGATAACACAGAACACGCAACAACCTCACGTCTTCTAGTCGTCAGGGACGCGTCTGGGAATGTTCATAATTTTATTTAAATGTATTAATTATTTTTCAAATACAATCTCAATATTAAAAATATAAATTTTAAAAAAATACATGTAAAATGCCCGACACGGTCTCGTCCAAATGTTTATAGTTTTTCAAATAAATGTGCCACTTTACGTATAAATTTGAATAATTTATATTCAAATGCCACATGCCCATTTTTGCGGGGGAAACATACTCATTTGAATCTTTTATAGTTTAATTAAAATCATTGCACTTAGTAAGGGAACAATTCATGGTATTTTTTTTTTTAATGTCGCCGCCCATTTTGGCGGGGGAAGGAGATTTAGAAATATATTTTTCGCTTAAAAAATTAAAATGAATAATATAGATATTTACCTACAAAGAACCTGCATTACAATTTATGTTTTGCTGATAACACTTCCGATATGATGTACCAGTGATATATCTCTGTGTTACAACACATAAATCAAACTTGCGATAACTTAAGTGGATTTCTTTAGGCAATCATACTAGCGCCAGAAAAAGGCAAGTAGCCCATCAGCAAAGAAGTTTTACTAGCCTCGAACAAGTGTTATTTCGAAGTTCGAACCCCGATCGAGGTTGCCAGTATCGTCACCATGCAAAGTCTATCTTCTTCAGCGTGTGAAACGGAAGTGACAAACACAAATCAACGGTGACTCACCTACTTCCTGTTATATGCTGTCACCACACTATACACTCTGAACCATGTGTCACCCACCTTCGAACTGTGCCCACGTGACATTGACAGGACACATGAAAACAACGATTTGGTTCAGTTGCAGCCTCACGAACGCTGTAATCGCGTTGGCGGATGTGCGTATTTGGCATCTCTGCATTTATACATTCGTAAAACGTGCTATTTTTAAAGTGCGTTTAAGAGAAATATTTCTTCGGTGATCCAAAATCGTGGCAGGTCTAAGTTCAGAGATTTATGTCCCCTGAAATTTTTTCACGATAGGTTTAGCCGTTTGACGGTACGCTCACTACACCCATCCAATTATTGGGTATAGATTAGTGCAGACTGCAGATGAACAAAAATAGTACAGTCGAAATTCATGATGTTGTGGTCATTTATTCCTTTCTACTTAGTACGTGAATTCCCAGCATCGTGTTGGGAATTTTCGCGAATTCTATCGGTAACCACAAATCAATGGGTCAATCCAGTATGAATATTCCAGATTCCCAGTACACTATTACGCCAATGCAATTTTATGGAATTGGAACAAATAAAAATGTGACGAACTATATACAACTAAAAATTAAAAATACATTAGATAAATGTTTTACAAATACTCTGCTTTTGTAATTTTATTCGCTCGTTAACTGAATGGAGCTGGTTCGGAGTCTGAGTGGGTAGACAGGTTGGACTAAAAAATACACATTTTATTTATTTATTTACAAAAGTATATTTTGTTGATTTGTTTTCCTTATATATTTTTTAAAATGGCAAAAATAATAATTTCTATAAATCGTGAATTTTTATTTTCAAATTTCGGATTTTGTTCATCCATACTGATTAAAAAATGGATTTGGTTGCATACAATTTTTTTATCGTAGGAACACATTTTTGTGAGGTATGGTTCATAATGGTGCATTTTATACTCAGTCAATTCTGTTTCAATGATTTAATTCAACCTATCGTCAGTTTGTTTTGCCAATTACCAGTGAGTTGATTATCAATTTCAATCAAGTATGTTTATTTCATCCAATCAAGCCATGTAGACTGTATAGAGATTGCGTTCAAGTTCAAGCAAGTCATTATCTTCGCGAATCACGAAAGGCTCAGGGTCTACATTCTATTCTAGGCAAGCAAGAACTGTTTATTGATGATGATGATAAGATTGTGCCGCCTTTGATTGTAAATTATTAGAGTTAGACACTCATGTCGAAAGCGATGTGAAGAAGAGTGTTAACGAGCGTATCGTAACATCTTATCTGTCTGTGAGATCAATAAAGAGAGCGTCTTGACTTTTAAAGTCTGATCCGAGTTATTATTGGACATAAGTGGGCACAATTAATGAATGACCATCGTAATATGAGTATTATTGTCACGACGATGTACTACCAGGGGGGGAGGGGAGGGGATAAAACGCAACCCCCAACCCAAACACAAGTTGATTATTTTTTTTAGATTGGTTTAGATTAGCTTTAGCAAGTTCTTGTTTAGCTGAAACTAATCGGACTCCTTTTGATTTTGCTTAAGGTGAATCTGAATTGGTTTAAGGGTGTCTAACTCAGACTGTAAAACCCGGTTAAGAAGAAAAGTAATACAATATTATTATTTCAGAGGGATGGGTGGAGGTGATCACCTCCTCATATAAGCTCCTATTTTTATTGTCAAGTCAATTACATAATTTTACTATTTTACATTTTCAAACGTGTTTTTAGGGATTGTAAATTTGTAAATTTGAAAAACTTTTTACTTTTGACCCCGAACTGGCTTGTCAGGGTTGTTGTGCTTTAGAAGCACTAGTCAGGATTCGAACCCTGGTCTCACGGAGTCGCACACTTCAAACCTGGCGCGAGCAGCTAGCCCTGTGATTGGACACGTGCCAAGGTCAGCCGAGTTTGTTTACACCTCGGTTTCACAGCTCAGTGTTAGCCGAATATCGCTCGCGGCCGGAGCTCGTCTCTAGAGACACGTGATAAGACTATGAACAACGGTCGTAGCTGACACTCATGTCACTCTCAACAACAAGTCATCGACACATCTTTTCACCATGGACTGGCTGAAAAAACGTAGAAGGTAAAAGAATATTGTTTGTTTTAATCGAGTAGTAGATTCTTTGTTGTTGTTGCGCGCCCTTGGGTTGGGTGTGTTGAATGCGAGGGGTAGAGTATGGAACGGGGGGAAGGGGGGGGGGGCGTGCCGTGTTGGTGTGGAAACAGCATCTATCCATCCAGTCCAGCAGTCCGCTCTAACCGACATAAAAAGTCCCGTACTTTTCAGTTCAGCCCACTTCCCACAGTACAGTCAAGTGACGTTAAACAAAGAAGTTCAGCTGATATTGTTATTTTATCTCGGATGAACTATTTCGGTTCTTGTTGTCGAAGTGGTCGAGCCAGTGGGGTCATTGGCCCCGACGGAGATGTAGACACAAACATATGGGCGGGCGGGCGTCTTCAAACCAGTGCCTGCGATTTGTTGCATAAACGAGACGATTTATGGACTGTCAGTGAAAACGTCACGAATGAAAGTCCCGCGTACAAAGGGAGCACGTGACGACATCGATGAGACGAAATGCCCGCGAAGTTATTCAAACCGAGAGATTTATTCTCGCCACAAAGCTTTTTTTATTCCCCTCTCCCCCCCCCCCCACCACCACCACCACCAAACAACGCTTCAATGCTTGATACGTGCGTTTGAATGACAAAGCAACTTAAAGTCATATCTCATTTAGAGTTAGTTTAATTTTTAAATTTTTTTTATTATTTTTTTAATACTGGAGTACAGCATTGCTGCCATTTTAATTTTACACAAAACCAAAATTCGAAAAACATGTAATAAAAATATAAAAACTGACAACAAACAAAATCTACGATCAAACATTTTACAATATAGGTTTTCAAAAGTGACAACCAGTACAAAAAAGTTACTCTCAGTAGATGACAAATTGATGGAACAAAATAACATTACATTAAAAATGGTAAAACTCGAGTTTTAATCAATATCAAACAAAAAACTGCAATATTATTTAAAAATGAAAGCATGTATAGCTGATTAAGGCTATTCGACCGCGTTTTTCTATTTTCCAAAATATGCTACCAAGTCAAAATTTTGTGAATGGCTTTGAAACCTGGCTATTTTAGAAAATCAAAACTATTCCTTTTCAAATTTTTCTGATCCGGTACACGGCCAATATCGCCACCTCAAAATAATTTCAAACTTCAATTCGCCAGGGCACACCATTCAACGTAGGGTGTTGTGCTTTTGTGTCATTCATTTTCAACAGGTTTTCTATAGACTGACTGAGAGAAAAAAGATTTTTTTAAACAATTGTCGTTCCTGCGATTTTTTTCGTTTGGCGGTACAAATCGGTACAAAATATCGCCAAACGAAAAAATTCGCAGGAAAGACAATTGTTTAAAAAAATCTTTTTTCTCTCAGTCAGTCTATAGAAAACCAGTTGAAAATGAATGTCACAAAAGCACAACACCCTACGTTGAATGGTGTGCCCTGGCGAATTGAAGTTTGAAATTATTTTGAGGTGGCGATATTGGCCGTGTACCGGATCAGAAAAATTTGAAAAAAAATAGTTTTGATTTTCTAAAATAGCCAGGTTTCAAAGCCATTCACTATATTTTGACTTGGTAGCATATTTTGGAAAATAGAAAAACGCGGTCGAATAGCCTTAATGATTTGTGAGATGCCAAATTGGTGATAAGAAAGATGTGGAAACTTATTAGCAATTATTATTTTATTTATTAACCTATAGGCTTACTCCCCTCCCTATACACAGAACATGATTTGTTCTGATTACAAAAGCACACCATCAGCTTATAAAGAGAGATTACATAGTTATGAATAAGATGCAAGCAAATGAAAATAGGGGGAGAGGGGACGAGCTAAAAAAATCTGGTTATTTTTGTCCACCTAAAATCAGTCCCACGCTTGTATGGAATGCACAATAGAGAATTGTTGTCGTGCAGTACCTTCTAACACTAACACACAATCCAGGAAGCGTTTTTGCTTTAGTTTCTGTGGAACAGACTACCGGAGATAATATATCATTTGTGTCCTTTATAGAAACATGCAGACATGTTATAAGAATTACTAAGAAGTTAGTCAGATGATAATTATAATGCAACTAATTACTCAATAATCTTTAAGAAATGGTAACAAAAATCTAATACATCCACCTCAGTTTATTCTCGGTTCAGTCGAAACTGATTTTCAGTAAGAGACATTGAAGATCAGTCAAATACTTTTTATCATCGATCTTGGGGAACAAATTATTTATCATTTATAAAGTGCTATTGCTAGGGTGGCTCTAAAGGCACCCTTTACCATAACATACCATTATGGTATGAAATCAACATAAGAAGGTATAAAACTATTGCCTAACCCAGGATATGAACCTGATACAATTTCATTGTAAACAAGGATAAACAGAGGAAAAATAATTAAGTGCAAATGTAAAAAGTTATAATGCAAAACCCTGATGTTTCAAACTTTGTGGTGATTGAACTTGAAGCCCCTTGAAGGTGTTGTTGAATACTGTTGTTGAATAATAATACTGGTACTGTTTAGCATAAGCATAAGAAATCAGCAATTTTCATCACAATGAATGCAAATTCCTAACAAATACATAGCTATGGTAAAACATCAATTCAATTGAATTATGCACATACCTACGTTATTTATCAATATCATGCATAGGTACTGTTTAAAATTATGCAGTTGTAAGAACTGATATTGTATTGTATATTGTGTGCAGTTATTCCAATCTTGCATTTCCATCTGTTTATGCCATGCAGTATGGTCTGACCTACTACATTCTACATTACAAGAGTGATAGACAAGAGTCAAGTTATTGTAATCTAAAAGATGTATTGCAAAACTCCAACAGTGAAATGTGGCTTAATCACCTACTATCTAAAAAGATAAAAAAAACACCTGCCTCATTTAATTTTAGATGAAATCACTGTGATTTAATTCATTTGCATAATGAATGTATTATTTATCAGGCACAGGCATAATAATCAATGAATCAGGACTTTGTTTGACGCAATAAAATTTACTCGTAGCCTCGTAGGTTGACAAAGTAGGCTACCTAATGAAATAATAGTGAATTACACACGATTTGATTTAGATTTTGTTACTATTTTTAAAAACTTTTTGCAGTTCTTGTGCTATTTGAACTATAAAACAAATGATTCAATATTGAAACGGGTCCATTTTTAACTTTAGAAGACCGTTGCAATGAAAGTTAATTTTACCAATTAAAGTAAGTTTGAAGATAAAGGCGTGCTGTAACCAAGGCATCGAACTGGTTCTAACCGAAAATCGGGGAAAAAACAATATTTTTCCTCAACTGAAAACTGTTATAAGAAAGTGTCTGAACCAAAAACCCAGGGTGCGAATTGACGGGGAGATGGGGGGATTTCCCCCCCTCTGGTAATTTCATCCCTGGCTGGCTCTGTTTTACTTAAAGGTATCCCTGCCAGGGATGGCTAAATCCCCACCCCCACCTCTGGATTCCCATCTCAAAACATATCAAGTGACTTTATCTCGTAATGGTTATAAATAATGCGTCAATTTACACATATTCCCTTCAAATAATACCTCAGATCGCTTGATGCCATCTCGAGGGCAATAATACCCCAAAACATTTTTCCTCGGATCACTTCTAAGGCCATCTCAAGAGCAATAATACTCCCCAAAAATTTCGCCTCCGGCGGCTGGGGCTTCGCCCCAGACCCCGGTTTGCCAACGAAAATACTATTCTAAACCGTCCCCCCCCTCTGCAAAGTCGTTAATTCGCACCCTGCAAAAACCGAACCGTAAATCAAAACTCTGAATTTCAGTTTTCCGTTACTTTTGTGCTATTTTGATTCAGGGCAGTTTTGGAGCAAACTTTAAAGCTGTTATACATACAGTATATATAATAAAGGCCCTCTCTCATTCAGCCAACTTTGTGGTGTTTAAAGAAATCAAACCAAGTTGGACACATCCACTAATGTATTCCTAAAATAGGATAGACTATTATTTTTTATAGCATTTTGTAGTTGTGTTTTTCTTTCTCCATTTAATTTTTTATTTTAATTTTTTTCTATCCCAAGACTTTGTAAACTGAAAATAACTGACAATATTCACAAGTTTATAAATTACCGACAAAACCACGCTTAAATGACAATGGCACTTGTACTGGTACTTATTTCATGTCATGTTTTGAAATTAAACAGCTGCAAATAAAATATAAATACAAATTCATAACTGATACTGATGTTTAAGAATAGGGTACCATAACATATAGTTTTCAATTCAATGTAATTTAAAATGATTATTAAATTACAAATTTAAATAAAATAATTACACAAAAATAAATTTTAAAAAAAAGAACTGATTTAATTTAAAGTTCAATTTGTAGTTGAAACTATTTGCTTACTATTCTAATTTCTAAACTTGATTTGGATTTTATTTAGCTTGCCATGTTTTAAGTAGGCCTATGTAATTCAAAACATCATGGTGTCCCCAAAAAGTATGTACATCTTCATCTACATAGTTGCCAGATATGAGCACTGGACACAAATTTTCAAATATTTAATATTCCCAATGGTGTTCCAGAGCTAAGCCTCCAGGAGAAGACACAAGTGGCCTGGAAACTGCAGAAGAGAAGAAACAACGATGGCGCTCTATCTACGCTATCTACTTCACAATGTTCCTGATGTCGCTTGGCTTCAGTATCATTCTTACCGGAGTTTGGCCTTACCTTGACAAGGTACGTGAGAATCAATTTGTTTAAGTTGCATATTTACGGTATTGTAGTAGTAATTGTACGAATGCACCACTTTTTTAAAGTTACTGTATTGATACGACTGGTATGTGAATTAGAAGCTTTAATAGCTGCTACACCAGGCTCTGCATTAACCTTCCTGCACCATGGGCAGGTAAACATTAAAATAAAATAAATAGAAGGTGGTAACTTGACTACAAATGAAATGCAACAGGTTCAAAAAGAGAATTCACACAATTCAAATAAAACTCAATATGGAAATAAGTTGAAACCCAAAATAAACAATTATTGTACAAAA